>JAXASZ010000668.1:0-76588 GCA_038407095.1 Ceratocystis destructans
CAGAGCTGGGCCACATTCTCGCCGCCAGAACTGGCGATGGGGACTTTGACAGGTACCATGAGCGATGGGGACACAACTGCCCACTTGGATGCAGGGCCTGCAACCAACCCAAGGAACGGGGCCACTGATGGACGTGTAAGGCACTGCCTAGACCATGGAGCCAACGGTTTGCGGACAAGCTACTGAAAAACACGAAAGCAACAAGTCACGTCGCCAGCGTGCTATGCCGCAACCTGAGGTTTAACCAACACCTACGAAGGGGGCGAAGAGGATGAAGAGGAGCAGGGCGGAAGGGCGGAGAGAATGGGGGAGGTCAGAGGATACTTTTGCAGGATCGGAAGGAGATGTCGAGGAGAGCTTCACGTGAGGATGCTGAGGAAACCCTACTACCGGCCACCAGCAAAAAGGGGAAAGAAATACACTATGCGGCAACAGCCATACATACAGAAGTACAACACCACTGTAATTCGCCGGGACCTCCCCCCTCGTGTCGAAACCCGCCGGCATTTTATACCAGCTTACAAGCGGTCTTCGCAGACTAAAAACACCGGGCGTTCAACCCTTGAGCCCCGCAGGTACGTCCTAGGGCTACGCTTGATCGAACGCCCTCCTGGACTAAGCGCTGGACTCTGAAAAGCCATAGAAAGCACTTGAAGTCTAAGCAGACCTGCAATTGCTGGTCGCCCAACTAGCAACTTCTGTCCGGAATATGCCGTCGTATTTCTGCGAAGTAACAGTATGTAGACGTAAAATAACACAATCCCGATACCGATAGGTACTGCTTAGGAAGTGCCTCCGAGCAGCTCTCCCCATATACCGTACTGCACCAAGGGAGTGCCTAACCACGCAGCAAGCATCTCTATATTCGACTTAAGAGCGGGAAAAGAAGGGAAGCTATAAGCTGACGTATACCGGATAATATTCCTATAATTTGGGGGCTAAAACACAGTTAAGCGACGACGAGAACTACTCAAGCTCCTGCAAACATATGTAGAGCAATATTTCAGGCTGAGCCCGTAGAGCTCGTACAGCTTGACAAGGAGGAGGAAGAAAACAGATACCAGATACAAACCGAGGGGGGTAGACAGAGGCAGTGGGTGCTTTTGGAGGTCACAAAGCCAAAGATTTGCAGATAAGCTCCTGCAAAACGTAAAAGCAGCATCAGTGTAATACACCGCAGCCGCGAGCTCATCTGGGACAAATAACAGCCAGAGCGTATGATGAGATGACCGACTTTCACTTCCACTCGATAGAAAAGCACATCACTACCCCCAGCAGCTACAGGCAAGCTTTTACAACAGTCCGGCCATTCTAAGCCTACTTGGCTATATAGCTACTATCCGATGCAGTCAAACATGGTTTATAGAAGAAACAGTGAGGACAAAGAAAAATAATAGAGAGGAATACGTAATTTGACAAAACCGGAAGGAAATTACGAAAGAGACTTGAAGAGAAGGTACGCAAAGAGATTGCGGGTATATACTCAAGATGATGCAACAATCATGCCTACGGAAGTATGCCGCTAGACCTATCTCCCCATTTTGGAATCCGGCGGCCTTTTAGACTAGTGGTTCACACAGCCGCCATCGGCAAAAAGGTCCAAATCGCCGGTGAATACTCGGAGCCGGCAGGCATGCACTCAGCATACTCATATTCGGCTATATCATATCATCAGCCCGGCCTACACCACTGGTTGACATTTTTTCGAGAAACTGGCTAGCTCACGTTTAAAAAATCTAAAAGAGTATGAAAACCCTGCTACTAGATTGTCAGGACCGGCCCAGCCACGTTATAAACGCCTAAACTTTGATACAGTTCCTATTCAACGCACCGCCTGAAGTCCGATCCTCGTCTAAGCGTATATACCCCTCTATTATATCTTGCTATAAATCAAAGCCCGTCCGCCCCAATCGTCTCTATGTCTCATTTGTTGCGTTGCTAGCCTTTTGGTGGTTTCTAATCTTCTTCTCTGTCAACATAAACTGCCTAATACCAACAGGAACATTCTCAAATAAGCTGTCGTATTCTTGCTTCTTTTCGACGTCTGTCAACTCCCGGGCCTCCTTTTTCACTTTTTTTATGGCCTCGGGTGGTTGCTTCGTCAGGTTCCTCGCTTTCTCTATGGCAGGCGACGCAGGATTCCCCGATCCAAGAGCTTCCGGTTGTGACTCTGCTGGAGCAGCAGCCTCTGCTTCTTTGATTGCGGCCTGCCATTGGTAAATTTCTTCTTGGTACATGTCCCAAACACAATGGACACATCCACTCATACAGCAATTGTCAGGCTCCTCGGGCTTCTTGGGAATTTTGACACCGTTGACCACCGTCCCCTGAGATTGGAGATTAGCCAGACGTTCTGGACCAGTGAGTGGTGAGCCAAAAACGAGTTTTGCACGGTCTTCGGGGCCAAGTTCCTTATCAGTAATGGATATTTCTTTGGTCTCAGTAGCTGACTTGGCGATTGGCGGGCGCATAGGATATGACGACGATCTCGGGCACCGCATAACAGCGTCATAATAGCTGCCGCGTAAGTGCACTTGGGCGCTGCATTGCGTAGTACTAAATTTCCGACAGACCAAAACACCAGCTGTGGCTGTAACTTTCCACAGTTCAGGCAAGCTCACCCTAGACGGGCGTACAATAGACATCTAGGACTAGACGAAAATCATGGGAGACAAATAAAATAGTTAGTACCAGCCGAATAATTTCATGCTCACAAGATGCCTTGTAGTGAGTAAGAAGAAACTCACGATTTAGCCAGGCCCCACAAATGATGCCGAGCCGGAGTCTGAAGTGCGAAATTTATTTGGCATCCGCTTTTGAGTAACTGCATGAAGAGCACGGTCAGGTTTATGCCAGGACGAGAAATTACCTCTATTACTCACTTCAGTTCAACGTACAGGGCTACATGCCAAACTCTAAACACTTTTCTGCGTCTCCCCATCAGCCACAATAGCCCCAAATAGGCAGGCGGTAAAGCCCACTCTCTGTTCTTGGAATGGAAGGATCGATCTGCCGACCCCAAGCCCAAGACGCGCCGCGGTTTCCTTCGCTTGAAAAGGCAGCTATGCGACCGACCGTCTATCGCAACTACTTTTATTTATTACAGGCTCAAGACGCATTATAAAGCTTTTGCTCGGACTTCTTTCATAGCGGATCGCCGCTCCGTACCATTTGACGCCCCGTATTGTGCGTTAATTTAATTCTTCTTATTTTTCCCTCGGCCAATCTATAACCATATCCCCAAGCTCATATTTTATCGCTCTCGTACTACAATTTCTGCGGCGCCGATTTTATTGCTTTCTATGGACGACCCCGTTTCAAAACGCCGACGGACGTCGCCTCGAACATCAAGCCAAGTGCACCCGGAGACTGAAGCGTCCAATCACACCGATACCGCTGAACACACCGATACCAACCCCGCCCAGACACCCAAAAGCCCCTCCAAGAGACCGGCTTCTTTCGCGTCACCTACTAAAGCTAGCCTTTCTCGATCGAATCCCGAAATACTCGCGCGCCATTCCATTGCGCCGTCCGACGCCGAAACTAATACATCCAACGGCCATAAAAAACCCTCGAATGGCCTTTCGCAGACACATATTGCAAAATCAAATGGTTCTAGCCAAGAACAGGCCCTCGACGTTGTAACTGCTGCGGCCAAACCTAAGCGAGGGTCTCTGTTTCCCGGTGTCGCGAAATCTTTAGCTAGAAGGCTTTCTGAACGGCCGCGAAGGTCGTCATCAGCAAAGCCATCAAACGCTGAAGACAATGCAGTGAATCCATTCAAGGGCAATACGCTTCGCAGGTCTGGCTCAGGACTTGCTGATACTCAGATCGCAGAGCCTGATAGCGAACCTGAACTACCTCCAACACCTGTGCAATTAGGCATAGATGACCCTGTTGTCACTACACCACCGGCTGGGATTCATGACAGTAGCTCGCCATCGCGCCGAGGCAGGAAACGGAGGCAGTCAGCATCAATAACATCATCAACTACACCCTCTCAACTCAGCCAAACTGAAGAGTCACGCGATGAAGCTCGACCCGAAAATCAAAACAATGATCCAAAATCAACCCTAATAGAGCCTAATAGGCCGCCGTTCGTGTCGCCAACACACGCAAAAAAGGCAGCAGCCAAGCAGTACGCAGCGAAAATGGCAGCTAGTGGTATGCAGGCAAAATGGACCGCTCCCAAAACTCGCAGTCATCGCAATACACAAGATCTTATAGACCCAGCTCGTGGAATGGTTCCGCGTGAGGCATATTGGGAAAAGCGCGAACTTATTGAAAAGCTAAAACACGAGGTAGTACTGCTTCAGGCCGATCTCGACTTTGCAAAGAGTGAAAACGACCGTATTCGGGCGGAGGTGTTGAACCAGCGTGAGGCCCACGTAGCGGACAAAAGCGATTATACCCAAGGCGCACAGATCCTTAAGCTGCTGAAAACTCATATATTACCACCTGAGAAGCCTGCCGAGCCTACATTATCCAAGCAGATGCTAGATGCTGCCTTGAATACAATGTCATGGCTCCCATTTGGCGACTCAATAACCTTACCGACCCTTCCTCAGCCCACGACAGAGCCAGAGCTAGAGATCAAGTCACACAAACCGATCAAGATGACAGCGGATGAAGAGAAACCATTTCTAACACTGTTCACTCCGCTTACCTTACAGTCAAAAATAGTTTTGTTGGAGCAAAGTTCAACAGCGGAACCTCTTTTGATAAAACACACCATAGATGTATCGCCGGCGTCTAACCCTGGCGCATTTGCGGCGCAAATAGAAATGACTATAGACAGTCAAAAGCTAGTCATCACTGACCTCTCTGTACCAAAGATGGACATTCGGGCACAAGCTGAGCTCGGTGTCTTCATCAATACGGTACTAAAAACCCCACGCAACCGCTCACTCAATAACAACATATGCGTGATATCCTGGGCTATGGCCGAATGGTATCGTGTTGCCGTACACCGCGCCCGCGTATGGTGCACACTCGCCGCAGAGCTTGAGAATTCTGAGAGCATTCGCACGTTAGTCAAGAAAACACGCTCAGCAAAGCACTCGCATCGGAACAACATGTCTATGAGCGATGAACAGGAGGCACCACAGCCAAGTAAAACAGATATAATTGCTTACATGGACAAGACAGCAATGGATATTCCACTAGTGCTTCCAGGCAACGGTGAAATGATAGCGAGAATACAGTGGATCATTGACTTTGACTGGACGGGCGAAGCAGTCAGTTCTGCGTCACTAATGGTTGGACTTCCCGGGAAATGTAAGTTTGCTTTTCGTGTACCTAACTGGTTTCGTGCTTTGGCATCCGTAGCCCTCACACCGTCCCTTGCATTATAATTTCAGCCCTAGGCTATTTATTAACCATCACTTTTACAGGGCAAAAAGCTGATAAGCGTGGAACGCTCCCGCAAATATCCAAACTCTTCAACGAACTAGTTGCAGGTCATGATGATGTATTGACGGCGTCCAGAACCATTGTCTCGCTTCTAGCGGGGCAAAGTCCATGAATTGATACTATTCCATGCAAGCGTGCTTTGAGAAATTGTGCATATTATTATGTTTGTGACTACGTGTTTCCGTGTACCGCTGCTCAGTCCTATCCACCATACATTGGCTGTTGGGTGGACGGACACTAAAGAGCCGTTTGCCTCTTTGCGAGTCCCAGACTGCCAGTACTTGGGAATTTCGGCGGTCACCTTCTGATGTAGATGAACTTATATTCCGATCCCTTCAGTACTTTTAATCAACATCGACACCCATCTTGCGCAGGTCCTTCTTCGCCATATCTATCTCGCCCATCAATTCGTCGTATGCGTCCGGTACATCGTTGAAGGTGAAGACGCCAAGACCGAGACGGAAAAGCAGCATTGCGCCAAAGGAGACGAGAGCCCAGAAGGGCAGCTATATGTAGTACAAGATAGTTAGTGCCATGGCCGTGTATAGATTCATTGCATAAGAAGCCGAGTAAGTGTGTATACTCCAGCCATAGTGTAATTCCTTGTAGGGGCAGATAGCAGCAGAGCATTGTAGGAAAGGACGGAGTGACGTACGACAGGCACAATCTCAGTCTTGACGACAGGAGGCAGAGGAACAAACTCCAGGAGCAATGCAATGTAGCCCTATATCGTAAATCACATTAGCAAGTTGATTGAAGTCTTGAATACGGCGCGGAATAAGGCGACCGGTATGATTAGGTAGGAGAGCTTAGGCCTCGCCGAGCAGGCTGTCTATGCATAGTACGGGATGGTAACGGACCAGGAGGGCGGTGATGCCAAAGATGGCAACCTGCTGTGCACGAGTAACGCCCATTATATATAACAAATTGAGAAGAGAAAGAGGGAGAGAAGCAGAGCGACATAAACTAAAAGCAAAGTAAGCACAGTTGTCTGTTTTGCAGGAAGGCAGCCGGGGATAGGTTTGTGTGTATCGTAGGAAGCTTGGGCTAGATAGACTGCAAACTGGCCTTGCTGCCCGACGCTATAGCTTTGACACTTCAGTGCAGCCCACCCCCTGTAGCAGCCCTTGATACAGAGAGCAAAAAAAACCATAACACGCTTACGCTCAAATAGGAGACGCGCAACAATGTTTCACAAGATCCGAGTCCACTGTTTAGCCCAGGTTCAGCCGTTTGACCGCATTTTAGCCGATGTGCAGTATTGAATACTGAATAGGGTTAAGTCCAGAGACTGACAACGTCGCAGTTGCTGACCGCCCATGTTATGTAGTCAATATTACATTCCACTTACACCGCCACTACCAAGACGAAAGCCACTCAATCTCTTGGAGACTATGTCTTTCAAGTCTAGCTTAGGCAGCCATTTTTCCGCGATTACAAGGTTACTGCTACTCTTAAGAAGCACTACTACTCTTTCGCTTACATCACGAGATTGGTCGGATCAATCATTGATCCGATAATAGTGTTCAGGGAAGGCAACAAGTAACAGATGAAAACACACGCAGAAGCACCTTTTTGCTTGTATCACATACTGAATCTTTGTATCTTGGGCCAATCACACACGAATCACATCCATTCTACCTGCGTGCACATACCACCATGACTCTGCTTGGTTTCAAACAGCGGTACAACCGCAATATGTTCTACTTCTTTGGCGGAATAACCGCACTATTCGCAGCCGCAAATCTTCAGTTTATAGATCAGGACCACATGTGCCCACCCAACCCCAGCCAGCAATACAGTGCTGCGGGGACATGTTTCTACGAAGAACGCCACCCCCGAGTCCGCAGGGCCATGGCAATCCACCTGGCTTGTATACTCCCAGCAACACTGTTCGCCTGTCTGCAGTTCATCCCCGCAATCCGCCAGCAACATCTATTCGCGCATAAAATCCTTGGGCGCATCAATCTTGCTCTTTGTTTTGTTAGTACTATCTGCAACTTCGCAATGTCAGGAGAAGCCTTGGGTGGTACTATGGCATCATTGACCATAACCTGGACAATGGGAGTTTTATTTCTGTGGTGTTTGGCCATGGGATACTATCATGCCAAGAACCATCGAATCGAGCAGCACAGAATATGGATGTTTCGGGCATGGGTATATGTAAGTAAAGTCTGTTACACGACAGCTTCCCGCTTGTGCTACTAACTAACACATATACCATAACAGGTGGGCTCCATCATTACCACGCGACCATTAACTATTTTGCTCAGCGTTTTAGCGTCAAGATACGGAGAATACTATGTTGCAAAACCATGTAATGAAGTGGCGTACCTGATAGCAAACAACGCGGAGCTTCTACAAAAACACCCGCTTTGCGAGGCTTTTCTATCGGGGAAATCTCCAACCCAGTGGACTGTCGTCCGGCCGGATTTTTTTGGCAATGACATGGCCGAAGTCTCAGGCGCCATGACGCTTGTACTTGGCCCAGCGACATGGGTGTCATTGGTCGTACACATGGTCGCCGCGGAATACTACGTAAGCAGTTTTTATCGCTATGTCTAGCTTCTTCATGGCAGTTTGCTAACAGATTTGGCTTTAGTTGAATTGGACGAGCACTAAGCTGCCAAGACCAGTCAAGATGCCTATATTGAAAGAAAGGGACAGCGGGAGCTTAGGCGCAAGAGAGGCTTCAAAACCTGTTCCCTCAAAAGAGATCGTGGCTTGATAGTGTTACGTGATTATATATCATATAAGTGGGTTACTAACCCTATATACAGGCATAGCAGCAATCAAGCTGTACTTCGCGTCTTTCAGCTGATCATTTGCGGATCTTCCTTAGCATGTAGCGACAAAAGATCAGAAACATACATAAAGCAAGCCAATATCTTCAACCAACCATATTGCGAAACGCAATTCCCTATGTGCTCACATAAATTTAAACACCGATAGATGCAACCAATAAACAGCCTATAGCAGCACGGCTACGCCATACAGAATATGACAATCGTGCCTTGTTTCTCGCACTCTTCAAGGGAGAAGGTCTCCGTCTCGCTTACACGAGAGGTTGCATGCGACAACGTACCCTCATGATAACCTCACCTCGAAAATGCCTGTGGAAACGGGGCATGTCTATACGTGCTCGTCTGTGCGAATATCAGTCGACGCCATTTCTCCGCTTGGGATATTAGACCCCATATCTTGTAGAGACTGTAGTAGCATGAATGTTTATGGAGCTACAGCATTCACGAGGGACAGTAAAACGGTTAACGTAGCAAGCTAGCCCATGACAAAAGGCGAATTATCTCGCTTGTGCCAACAGTTTGTTTGAGGAATGCTCCGCGCAGTCCGCTAAACTACAGGTAAGCAAAGGACAATCAGACAGGCGGGCTGGGCTGGTGGATGTTTGATTCGTATTTCTGGTAAACAGCAAAGCATGGCTAGGAGAGGGCGGGCTGGTTTGTGCTTGCAAACGGGGAAGACAAAGAAGTGGAATCGGGATCACGAGTAGAGCAAAAAGGGGGTCATGGGGGTAACTGAACGAGGGGAGTATTATACAAGGACTTGCTAAACAATAGGAGGAGGGAAACGAATACTTTCGTTCTTTTGAGTCAGCCACACATATACTGTAATAAAGACTGTTTGGAAGGGCAAGGGGGGTTCCCTGGTTTCTACCCTTGCGCAAAACGGGATAAAGGAGAATAAAAAGAAGACCAAGGAGATAGTTAAGAAGGATTGGAGAAACAAGCCTACAATATATGTGTACAAGTTTAAGAAGTACATACATACATGGGGCTTTTTGGCGAAGAGGTGAAATCCAAGGCAAGCCGTGTATGCAAGCCATTTATTTCGCCCATTGCGCTAAGTCAGTCTAAGAATCCCGGTGATGATCACTTATAGACGGCATCATATCACGATAAGTCCTTGATGAGCTAGGAGTCGATATGTCATGTGTTTGAGGGTTAGTTTTGGGGTGATTATTTCGATGCTACAGTTATTTTGATAATGTAATCAATCCAACTTCACAGACAAGGGAGTGGGTCGCCATAGTTGGCATACCCCTACACTTGTTATGTGGCCCATGTGGCCCCTGAATTAGGGATGGAGAGCCGGAAGAAACCTGACATTGCAGAGAAAGAGGGAAAGTCCTCGACATCACCAGGTGATGGATGGTAGAGGGAGTAGAGGTGAAGAATTAGTGCTGTTATAAGGCTGGCTTTTTTTGCTTCTTTTTCTTTTTAACCTGCCAGCTACATAGCGACTGGAAGTTATATCCGCGGCAAAAAAACACTGCCAGGACACTTAAAGGTGACCAAGTATTTCTAGGCGAGCTTCGATGCTTGTGCTTGCTATATACCCTTGAGCTACTAACAAGCTACGACAAGCTCCAGGCCAACACGCCAGCCAGCATGCCCATTCCGAATCCGTTGGCGCAGAAAAGAGAGCCCTGAACAAAACTGAAGTCCGTATTTCAGGGCAAACAGGACTAAGCCTCCCCTGGTCTGGCAGGTTCAGGATTTGCGATGGGGTCTGCTCATATCACCGCTTACAAGCAATTAGGGCCGCTTGTCTCGGCAATTGATCCGTCAATACATGCTTTTCCATGTATTTTTCTATGGCAAGCAAAGTACCATGCTCTGGGAATGTGCCCCTTATTTGCCTGTTGGTTCCTGGATACTACTCTTTTTGTTTTCTCCCCTTAAAAAAGAGGCAACAAGACAGAAAGAGCTCTTGCCTATCCGCCGATGTGCTCTTGCTTCCTTCAATTTCGTTTTTTTGAGCAATTGCTTTCCTGTGTGTTTCTGTTTGTTTTTGCCTGATCCACCCTTTTGTTTCTTTGTTTTCTCTAGAAGAAGAGGGAAAGCGTGGATCTCTCTGACCCTCTCCTATCTGCCTTCTCGTTCGTTTGGCTGGTCTGATTGGTCTGCTCATTATTAGCCTGAGAGCTTGTTATCTCACGCATTGCATTGCTAAATATCACTGTTTCCCGCATGCTTCGCTTCTATTACACTACACTCACCTAGACACGTGAGCTATTGGTCGAGGCAATGACCCTCTCTTCAGCTTTTCTTTCAAGCCTCCTCTAAAGTCTCTATTAAGGCCCATTTTCCCCTGCAGACCTTGAAATCCTCGACATACTGCTTGGCGGTCCGAGTTACACTCACTCATACGACTGGATATATATGCAAGCCCACCAGCACATTAACATTAATATAGGCTTGGGCCCTGCCATATAATCAACGTCCGGACGTTGTCTGTCACCTCCTATTACTGTTGCGGCTTATATCGCACATTGCATTCTTTTTCATTTCTATCCTACTCCCGCTAAGCCCGGCTGCAAAATTTCCCCCTTCTCTCCGCTCCACTGTTCCCTGCTGCCCACCAGTTGCCATCATTACTATTGTTACCACTATCGTTATATTACACGACCATGGACAACAAGCCAACTGCAAAGATGGGAATCCCCCGTCTGTCGAAGCTTCCTGTACCCCGGACGGCCCCTTCTATTAAGAAAGCCGCCTCTCGCGACAGTCTCATTGGGGCTCCCGCCGAAACACGCACTACCAGACTTCGCCAGTCTATGTCCCGAGACCAGCTATCAACCTCATATTCGAAATCAACTCCAGTCGCATCCAAAGCTTCAACCGCTAGCCGGCCACAGTCCGTCATTGCCCCGAGGTCCAAGCCGCCCGTGTCTTTGGCTAGAGGGAGGGCCGGTGACCGTTCCTCGATTGCAATACCTAGAAAGTCCTCTCGATCCGTCTACACCCCTTCTACCGAACAAGCAACTGTCCGCACAGCTACACCCATAAAAGACTCTGGACAGAAAGTCAATGGCGGACCCGATCAGGATCAGCTTCTGTTTAAAAAACGGAGCACTGTCTTGACGCGGAGGCCCTCAGAAACTTGGGGGAAATCGCCCTATGTACCCCCAACATCTGTTTCGCGGCCTGCCAGCCGATCTTCTCGGACGCCTAAAGAGTCTGGATCTCCGCAGGATTCTCCGCAAGAACCTACTCAGCGAGATCAATCCTTGTCTGGGGACAAGTCCGGGCTGTCGTTGGCAGAACGCACTGCTGAAACTCTGCAAAAAGTAGCTTCATCGCCTAGACTGGAACGTAAAACGTCGTCTTTCTTTGATCGTAACCTTTTGTCGCCAGCGCGTGATAGTAGTTCCCGCCCAACCTCTAGACAAAGCTCTCGTGCTGACCCCTCAAGCCCCATTTGTGGGCCCCGAATGTCTGTACTATCGCCAAGCCGTTCCCCAAAGCCAGCACCATTAAGTGGAGGTGTTCCTGGTGCCCTAAGGCCGGCAAAGACTAGACAATCGTTGGGGGGTAACGATGATATCACTGAGGCTGGATTCAACACCCTACCGGCCCGACCCCTGAAGCCTCGGGCTTCGATCAATGGTCTGTTTCGACAACCTTCGTTACAAAACATGAAAAATCCGTATGATGCGCCTCGCCGAGTATCATCTGTCTCGCTCAGGTCCCCTCTCAAAGATACACCCGTTAAACCTACGGCTCCTTTGGAACCAACCCCTGAGCAAGCGGAAAGCAAAGTGGAAAAGTCGTCCATGGCTCTTCGTGAGCAAATTGCCGCCGCAAGGGCTGCCGCACGAAAGGCTGTCATGGAAATTACAGAAGACATATCGCCACAGGCCCCAGGAAAAACCTCAGGAAGTGTCAGCCCTGAGACTGAGTGCCCGTCCAGCACGCTTGGTCGCACAGGGAGAGCCCGTACTGGGACTGTAATCCATTCTGGGCGCCCTCTGCAATTCGACTCTTTGCCTGAAGACCCTTTTAATCAGAGGCGTACACAGGGAGCCAAGAACAAGATTTTGCTAGGTCACCTTGGCCATGCGCGAGGTACTGGCCGCCTCAATATTGCTGGCATGGGTTTAAAAGCTATCCCCCCTGAGGTTCTTCACATGTATGATCTATCTATGCTGGGTGATGATGCCGGATCATGGAGTGAGAGTGTTGATTTGACACGTTTTGTTGCTGCCGACAACGAGCTTGAATCTATTGGCGATGATATTTTCCCGGACCGGGAGCCTGAAGAGTATGCAAATGACGATGAACTGTGTAACATTTTTGGCTCGTTGGAGACCTTGGATTTACACGGCAATATGCTTGTATCGGTACCTCTTGGTCTTCGTCGACTCTGCAACTTGACTTCCTTGAATTTGGTGGGTTCTCTTGTTTCACTGTTGTGTGATATTGCTTAACTAACGTCACAATCTAGTCTCATAACCGCATCTCCAACGATTCACTGGACCTTATTTCTCAGATATTATCGTTACGAGACCTAAAGTTGGCCAAGAATCTGCTTTATGGCCCTCTTCCACCTAGCTTCTCCAACCTGATCAACCTTGAAGTTCTTGATATAAATGGCAACAATGTCTCCTCTCTCCCATCAGACATCGCTAAAATGAATCGTCTACGCATGCTCAACTTAAGTGAGAATAGTTTTGAGTCCCTACCTTTCCAAGGGCTCAGCCAACTGCCCATCACTGAGATCAACGCCCGGAAGAACAAGATTAATGGCGTTTTGATAGATGGCGAGGTTGCGTCAATGCCCCTGCTGCAGATTCTTGACCTCTCGTGCAACAGAATCACGCACTTGGTTCCTGACGGCTCTCAAATTTCATTTCCATCTCTTCACCAACTAACCATGTCTGTTAATAAGCTCAAGAAACTCCCAGCCATGGAAACATGGACCAATCTAATGACTCTTGCTGTGGATGAAAACAGCATTCCTGATTTCCCGCCAGGATTTACAACGCTTTCCAAGCTTCGCCACGTTGACTTCTCCAGCAACGATGTTCGCGTTGTCCCCCCGGAGATTTCTTCTATGAACAGTCTTATGATGATTCGTCTTAGCGGAAACCCACTCCGGGATAAGAAATTTGGCACCATTACTACTGAGGAACTCAAAGACATTTTGTCTAGTCGTCTTGAGCCCCCACCTGCCTATCACACCCTGAGCCACAACCCCGATGTGCGCCTTGAAACAGCCCAAACTGTAGATAGCAAGCGGCCAGACTCTCCCGATACCGTTATTGGCCCCGAAGACTCTCCGTCTCCGACTGATAGTCCTAACGCAGAATATCATCAGGATGGATCATGGACACCACCCACATCTGTTGCACGGCCTGCAAGCTCAGGCCCTGCGGCAGCTAATCGTTCCCGCTCGCACACGATGTCCAGCCAACAAAACTGGCCAATTAAGATTGGCGGTATCCTTGATCGGTCGCGTACTGAGTCCTCGTCTTTGCATCCTGTTGTCTGTTCCAAGATATCCTCTACCAATAGAATCCAACAGGTTTACTTGCAGCATAATCTATTCTCGGTATTCCCGGAGGCTCTATCGTTCTTTGCTGATACACTGACTTCACTCTCTCTAGCTCACAACCTGATGGTTGGAGAGTCATATTTGACAGAGATGTTGGAACTACCGGCCCTAAAGGAACTCAACGTGATGTCGAACAAGATCACCAGCCTGGTTCCCCTGACGATTTATTTGCATGCGCCCGAGCTCGATAAAATCGATGCCTCAATGAATCGCATCAACAGCCTCCCGGCCGGTCTTATGGCTGCTTTCCCCAAGCTAACCGTTCTGCAAATGGCTAACAACCATATCGCTGATCTTGACCCGGACACAATTGCTGGTTTACGCATCGTGGATGTTAGCAACAACGATATTGCCCATTTGAATCCACGGCTTGGTCTTCTAGGCGGTCACGCAGGACTTCAGCGCTTAGAGGTAACAGGGAATAGATTTAGAGTGCCGCGGTGGAGTGTTTTGGAACGCGGCACAGAGGCTACACTGCGCTGGCTCCGGGGCCGCGTCCCAATGGCAGAGAAAGCGGCATGGAGAGATGAAAACGGCTCAGACCCAGACCAATAATATGGGGAGACGGCTGTGCATTTACTTGTTTTGACTAGCTTTTCTTTTGGTGTTATCATCTAGCTGGCGTTAGGTTTCTTGGTTCCTGGATCCTTACTTTGCCTCATGTTTAGTGTCTTTTTTATTCCTGGCCCGAGATAGATCGCTCTCAGGTCTTGTTTTAGAGGAAAGCCCGGTGTTTGCCGTAGCGTTACCATGATTTGTCAACTTGAGCTGGCTTGTGAATAGCGTTTGGAGAGGGTTTGTTTGTTTACAGTTGAGCTAGGGTTAACCAACAGCACACTAATATAACCAGGGAGGCCCAGTCTCGGAAAAAAACATGCAGGGGGTGAATACTGCCAATGTATTTAAGTGGTGACATGACATGACGTCTAGGTGTTATGGGGCAGCACGGCACGTATGCTTTGAAAGCGTGGCTGAGACCAGTTGGTTGAGAAGATAGAGAGCCACATACATGATTGTTGTCCCATTGAATAGATACCGCAAAAAACTAGAGCCGCATTCTAAGCTCGAGTTCACGTCAGCAGAGTAGGAAGACGAACAATTGATTCTGCCACGAGCTTAGATCAGCATTAGCCCCGTTGCTCTGTGTGATTGAGGATCAGAAAAAAAAAGCCAAAAATGACGGGGGATTGTGTTTCCATGCAGGTGTTTTGTTTATTTCGAGGGTTGGTCGTCCATGGGCAACGCATGAATTTCTGGGTGGGCTGGAATGCTCTAAATTCTGATAATTCTGTGATAGCGTTCTTGAAGCACGTAGCAACGACGAGGTCTGCTGTGTTTGAGGGCAAGACTTAGCTTAGCCATGGTCTTTGGATCTTCCTTTCACATTCTTTACTACGTCGGGGCTGATTACCTTTTTTGCCTCAGTTCCATTCTCAACGTTCTTGGATGGCCACAGGTAGAATAGTAAAGACAATAAAGCATCGGCTAGTGAAGTTATGCTCGCCTGAGTCCCTTTTTAAAATGCGCAGGCGGGCGAGATAGAAATGGGGGAGGGGATCCGCGGCTTAAGCGTTATATTTCTTAATCCAATTCAATCTATCTCCAATTGTGCGTTTGCTTGCCACCAACTCTCACAGACCATTAAATAATGCCGTGCTTTCTTTCGCCCTTGTTCATCTAATCTCAATTAAGTCCTTGGCTTTTTTTCGTTATTAATTTTTGCTTTTATTTTCTTTTTCTTTTTGCTCGACAGCGTTGCGTTGTTGCTTCCTCTACATCTTTTTATAGAAGCCCTGTGCGGCCAAGACCGAATAAATCCTACGTTTTTCTTCGTTTGCCCGCCGCTCCCGACGTTTTCGTGCTTGAAACTTACATCACAACTGTATGCCAACTTTCCCCCGTCAGAAAATCTCTTCCTGATTGACGTGCAGTGAAGCTTAAAGGTACTTTGATACGACAGGACCTCAAGGCTCGCTATTCGATAAGCTACATGGCCGTACTTTCTCTTGCTTGAAGTCGGCAGACTAAGTTAGCAACATCCTTCGAAATATGGCGGATGCAGCAACTGCAGATTTAAATGCGGATGCATCTCTAAAACCCTACGCGCCTGCACCTGCGTCTGCGGGCAATGAAGTCTGCTGTAACTGCCCTTTGTCGTCTGCTGAAACACAGGTAACTACCTATAACGCGCCTGGCGGTGCAAAATCTGAATCAGAACCGCATCAGCAACAGGCGCCACTGTCAGATTCCCAACCTCAAGCACCTGCACCCGCACAATTGATACAATCTTCACCAGGACAGTTTGCGCTTTCGCACCACACAATTCACCAGCGGCAAGAACAACATCGACCCGGCAGCATCTCTCCGCAACAGCACTCATCCCACACATCTGGTCCATTTACCAAAGACTCCGCTAGAACAGACTGCACGAGGGCCTCGACATACGTCCAACAGTCTCCGACAGCTGCGTTTTGCGGCGGGGGATTGCATTCTGTTACATCAAAACCCCACGACCGCTCTCTACTCTTGTCCGCAATCGATAATGCTGCCTTTCCAGACCCCGCAAACCACCACTTTGCCTTCAGCCCCGCACAGCTCCGACTCCTTACCTCTACACGCTCCATTGATGCACTGTGCGCTTTTGGCGGAATCAACGGCCTGGCTGCTGGACTGCGCACTAATACATTGTCAGGTCTGAGCATGGATGAAACACAACCGGAAGGCCGCGTCGACTTTTCGGAGGCTGTCGCGTCTGCACGCGAGGTCCGTTTACCCCGAGTCACCGGTGTAGAGTCGCCGGAATCTAGTATAGCTGTCAAGCCCTTGTACGCAGCACGACAACGAGAATACGGACCGGCAACTGCGGCACAAAATATGGCTTTGGGGCGTGCATTTGTTGGTATTCTGTGGCGTAGAATCAATGATAAGCTTCACTTAGCTTTGCTTGTGTCGGCCATTATTACGTTGGTTCTTGCTGCGTGCCAGACAAAAAGCCACGCCAAAAAGTACAAACAAGAATTATTCGAAGCTGCAGCTACGGTTGGTGCTCTGATTGTTCTTATTCTCTCCCGCACGTTTTCAGAGTGGGAAACAAGACGACGGTTCTTGCAGGTTGACGACGCCAATGTCGAGCGCATCGTCAAAGTTATTAGGTCAGGGTTACTACGAGAAATCCGGCTTAGCGAGCTTCAAGTTGGAGATGTAGTGCAGCTTGAACCAGGCGAGGTCATCCCGGCAGATGGAATCGTCATATCCTCTGATGACCTTCTCATTGATGAATACTTGGTGAGGGGTGAACCGCGGCCAGTCCCGAAGCATACGCCACCATCACCCGACAATGAATCTTCCCATTCAGATCCGTTTCTCATCAGCGAAACTGTCGTCCTTGGCGGTTCCGGAACATACCTTGTTGCCTCTGTCCCCAAACCGTGGCTACAACAGCCGTTTGGGCAATATCCGCCACCAGAAACACCCCTTCAAACAAAGCTAGGCGTGTTTGCTCGAAAGCTTGCGGCCTTTGGCACTATTGCTGGCTCTCTTTATTTCATCATACTCGTCATCCGCTACATTATCCGGATGTCTGGCTCTTCTGCCACACCTATCCACAAAGCCCGCATTTTTTTCGATGTGCTAGTCAATGCGTCCACAGTTCTCATCATTAGCATACCCCCAAGCCTGGTGGTTTCGGCCTTGGCAACGCTTGCTTCTACAACATCACGTATGATGATGGAAGGAAACCTGGTCAAAAACCTTGAATCTATTGAGGTTATGGGAGATGTGACGTGTATTTGCACAGGGAAAGGAGGCAGCCTCACTCATGATGATGTGAGCCTCACGGCTGGAAGAGCTGGACATGGTAAACAATACAATTTTCCTGAAATGTTTGCCCGTAACCTTGGAGAAGAAGTCAAAACCTTGATCAAGAGCGCAATTCTTCTAACCTCGTCAGGCTATGAGACTGTCGGGTCTACTGGGTGTAGTGAGTTTTCCGGGTCTAGCGTTGATATGGCTCTTCTCAAGTTTGCTCGTGATCATCTTTCAATGGGGATCCTTCTAGAGGAACGCGCCAACTTCCAAGTCGTTAAATCTTCCCGATTTGACTCTTCGTTGATGCTGTCCTTTGTGTTAGTTCACCATAAAGAAAACAAAAGTTACAGAGTGTATGCGATAGGCGCAGCCGAGGCCATTCTCGAACACTGTGGCCGTGTGCTTGATGATACTGCTCACTCTTTGTCCTCGTCTCCTCTTACACTTGATATTTTCGAGTCTTTGGATGCCTCGATCCACAACTACGGCCGCAGGATGCTCAGTCCGGTCGCTGTGGCCTACCGTGACTTTTTAGTTTCAGATTTCCCTATTGAAAGCCTAACGACTTCATGCCTGCTCTCCGATCTTGTGTTTGTGTCGCTAGTTGGTCTTCAAGACTCTCTGCGTCCTGATATGACACCTCTCGTGCGGCAATGTCACCAGGCTGGTATTTTCGTACGTCTAGTCACTGGCGATAACTTTTCGCTGGCTCGAGAGACTGCTACACGGTGTGGGATATTCACCCCAGGTGGAATCATTATGGATGGAGCCACATTTCGCAAACTATCACATTGGCAGCTGGACTTGGTTGTTCCTCGGTTGCAGATTCTTGCACGTGCCACTCCTGAAGACAAGCTGCTTCTTGTTGCCCATCTAAGGAGCATGGGGGAAACGGTGGCGACTACTGGCTCGTCTCTCAAGGATACTCTGTCTCTCAAGACAGCTGACGTCGGGCTTGCATTTGGAAATTGTAGCGCTGCTTCAGTTGCTTGCCAGTCTGCGTCCATACTTGCACTGGACCAGAGCTTCTCTTCTATTGTGAGGGCATTAAGCTGGGGCAGAACAGTGGGCGACTCTGTCAGGAAATTTCTTCAGGTAAGGATATCTGAGATCTGGATAAAGTTTGTCAACATTTTGCTTGTTGCTGACCATTTTGTAGTTTCAACTCACCCTTAGCATCACCTCTGGCGTTGTGACAGTGATTTCGACGCTTGTTGGCACCCTAATTTTTAACGTCCCCCAGCTGCTTTGGGTAAACATGATTGGTGCCGTCTTTGGGCTTGTTGCCCTTACCACTGACTACCCCTCTGACGACTTTCTTCGTCGACGGCCGCATCTTAGGCCGCAGCCTCTCATCACACTCACCATGTGGAAGATGATTCTATGCCAAGCACTGTACCAGATCCTGTCTATTTTGACTATTCACTACATTGGATGGGCAATCTTCGAGCCCAATGACGACGACGAAATCAGCGATCTGCAGACGCTGGTATTTAACATATATGTGATGATGCAGCTCTTTAACCTGCACAACTGCCGCCGTGTTGACAATAAAATCAACGTCCACCACCAGGGCTTCTTCAAGAGCCCGTGGTTCTTGATCTCACAAGGCGTTATTGTTGTTGGCCAGGTCATCATTGTCACTTTTGGGGACAAAGCATTCAACACAAACCCCCTGGACTTTTACCAATGGGCATGGTCTATCTTGTTTGGATTTCTGACGCTTCCGCTTGGCGTGCTGATACGAAAGACTCCCGACACGCTGATATATTGCGTCTTTCAAATATTCTTCCGCGCGTATGGGTCTGTGACACGACCACTTATAGCTTTAGTGCCTACGCGATGGCATGCCGATACCCATAAGACAGGCGGTTCGCCAAAAGGTCGATGCATGCAATGGCTCTGGAAAGCCGGTGAATCCATTTTGACGCCAATAACATACTTCCCTTGCAAACACGTCGACGCTGCTAAGCAGCCTATTACTAGCACGCGGTCTGGGCTTATGGCTGCCCCTCTTTGGAGGGCGCGACATCATCTTCAGAACCGGCTTCTTGAACAGAGCAAGACCCGTGGCCTGCTCAATCTTCCCGAACTGGTCGAGTCGTCGCGCACGTCTCTAAATCCTATCGAGAGCGGTCTTGATATCCACCCCGAGACGGGACTGAATGACCCAGTACTAATGAAAACGATTGGCGTTGACGGTGCTAGTGACCCACCGAGCCAGGATCCAGAAATTATCAAGATGCTAAGTCTTCGCTCAAAGTGCTGAACTGAGGCTTCTTGTTTTTTTGATCCTTGGTAACCAGTCTCACCCCATTGCTACAACCCTGCCCTTCTAGTTCTTTTCTCTGTTTACTCTTGTTATCGTGACCCTCATGTTTGCAGTTTATGTCCATTTTCTCCTTTCGCTGTTTTAGATATATACATCCGATACCCCTCAGGCCAGTAACCATATTTCGTCAAATATGCCACCGGCCATCTAATGTCTCGCTAGATTCTTGGATTTGCTATTTTTCTTCGTTGCAGTGTTTCTTTTTTTCTTCTCATGGGAGGCTATCTGTTTGTTTGTTTGTTTTTGTCACAGGCTCATTATCATGCCCTTTTTGTTTCCCCTTTAGCAGACCCTGAAGCTGGATATTTCATGTTATTTATTTTCATGCGTGTCTTAGTCCTGGAGACATAAGAGTGTCTTTGTTCAACAGCACAATGGGACGGTTTTACATAGTACCTTGTCTTTTATGGATGGTGTTAAGAATAGAACATGCTTTTAAGCTTTGGCTGGTGATACTGCAGCATTGGTTGACTGAGAATATCAATAGGGGTGTATTTATTTGTTGACTTCTTCAACGTGTCTTGTGATTCGGTCCATGTTCTGTGTTCGTCTCATGCCATGCTATGTTGTTCTTGTTGGTTGTAGTCTGTACAACGTCTGTTTCCGTACCATGTATTATGCCCTCCAAATCACTGCTGCTGCTGCTCTCACCGCCTTACCAGGCTGTAGAGGCTGACCGCTTAAAAGCCCCACTATTCAGCTAACGATTAGTTTCTCCATCCTGCGTTGTAACCATTTTTCTTCTCTGGCCATTCTGACGGCTCATCCAAGTCGCTTTCCTTTAACCAGCCTCCTACAATTCACGTCAATGTCCTTGTGGATCATTAGACCTTGATAACGACGCATCTTTGCGGCCCTTGCGTCGACGTATCTTTTTGCTCTCGCTTTTTTTCTCCTTCCTTTTTGATATCTTTTCTCCTAGTATTGATTCTTCGTTGATAGACGTTTCTGAGGGCTTGTCTGCTCTCCTCCACATCTCATACTCACAGTCTCTTTTCGCCGCCGTTGACCGAGATATCTTGCCTGACCTGTCCAAACTACTGCAGCTGCAAATGGCACGCTCATACTGTCTCTGAGTTTTCAACCCTTCAAGCTTTGCAATATAGCTTAGGAAACACCAGCTGAACGATCTGAAGTCAGCCTTAATCCCACTGCTTTCTTCTTCGTCCCCTCCCCCCTAAAACATCCAGTGACGGACGAGTCTTTCCTAGCGCAATATCCGCATAGCTTACTACTACATCACCATCAAGGCGTTTAGACTTTGGCTTTTACGATCCACCCACGTCGCGCGTCCGGGTCTGTGGGCCTGCTTTCACCTGATTCTAGGTATTGGCCTAGCACACAGCTCGCCAAAAATGGCCTCAGATTCAGAATCGCCAAGCAGCTTTGCTGCCCATGACGTGCTTACCGTTCCGTCAACACCAGTCGAAATCGATGTTCTAGCTCCCATCCCGTCATCACAAGTCACCATTCCCTCGACAGAAGATGCTGATTTCCAAACAGAGTCCGAGACTACAATATCGCCTGAAATCAATGGCGTTACAGATCACCTCGTTCCCTCATCCATGACGCCCCCTCCCTCATCACAAAAACCACTGCCTGTGGCAGCACCTGATATCGACGTCCCCATTGCCCCCATAGCTCCCATCGCTCCCCATGCGAATCACTCGATATCTGCATCTTCGGGGGCTGCGTCCCTCTTCTCTAATTCCCGGCACAGTCATCCGTTCTCTCCGCCCGCAACCGGTGGGAATTTTAAGCGCACGCGGCTAATGCCAGTAAATGGCGAATATATCGCACCCTCAAAGACCCAAATCGACGGAGCATCGGCTGAAGAGCTACGCGCAATGCTGCACGATTGCATTGCAGATCACTCACGTGTGAAGATGGAAGTTGCCCATCACAAGTTCCAATTGAGACTTGCGTCGCTGCAGGCCGAGGATGATGCGCAGCGTGCTGCCGTCGAGCACGAAATGGCTTTACGAGAAGTCGAAACGCTACGCAACGATCAAAACATCAGACAAACACGACGCGATTTGAGCACAGCCTCGGAGTCAACACATGCCAAGTACCTACAACTCAGAGTTGCATATGGTGAGGCCATGGAGGATATTGCCAACATATACAAGAAGCTCAAGACAGCGAAAAAGGTTATTCGGCAAAACCAGGACGAAATATTGATTCTGCGTGAAAGCCGTGCGCAATTGCTGAACAGAATTCGCGAAAACAGAGAACACTTCAACATGCTGCGCAGCCCTGGGGGTATTTTGCACGGTGCTCTAGCGCCTGCTATCAACTCCTATGGGGCCGCGCAAACCGGCCCGCGCGCATCACATAGCGGCGCAACTCTCAAGCAATCTCATGAGTCGTCCAGTGCAAGGGGCTCGCAAGAGCATGGTGGT
This sequence comes from Ceratocystis destructans, assembly GCA_038407095.1. Classification (NCBI taxonomy): domain Eukaryota; kingdom Fungi; phylum Ascomycota; class Sordariomycetes; order Microascales; family Ceratocystidaceae; genus Ceratocystis; species Ceratocystis destructans. The sequence goes on from JAXASZ010000668.1 coordinate 22,315, forward strand.
GAAGAGCGACTTGCCGCTTTGCTACAGGTGCTGGAAAAGAACAGTGCCCCTACGACGCCTGTACCCACGACTCGGTCATCGAGCAATACCAATCTGAGGCACACGCGCAATGCGCAGTCTCTCTCGTCTCTCCCTAGCACGCCCATGTCTAGACCGTCGCAAAAGAACGACCACCTAGCTCTTTTGCCATCCATTGACCTCGTGCCTCGAACGGAACCACCACGCCGACACGCCAAGGCAACACAACAATTCCATGGTGTTTCATACCAACGAAGCTGTAGTCGCGAAAGTACCATCTCTGTCCCTGACACAGACGAAGAGCTAGCCCGACGCGCAATGAGCTTTCTATCTCGCGGTAACTCGACACTAACGCAGACACGGACTATACAGAACGGCCATCAAGAAACAGCGGCGAATGGGGACGAGGCAACGAAAGCTGCAGCTAAACCCAAGGACAGCACATACGTGAGAGGGGCACAGCGTGACGCCTGTGCAGCTGCGAATGCTTCTACAGTCAACGAGTCTGTTACGAAACGCGCGCTTCAGCTGCACGCGAAGATTCTTGAGCCTTCTGAGTCGAGTCCCACCCAGAGTACACATGGAAACAGTTCATACACCCATGGAAGCAGGTCTGCCGCAAAGCAGCAACAAGCGACGCATGCAGCCGTGCCGGCGTTGCCAGTACCTGTTCCAATGGGAGCTGCAGCAGAGAAGCGCAAGTTCAGCGAGGGCCTGCGACCGGATCCGCTAAGAGATATTTTGGCAAGTCCGCTTAAAAAGGCTCGGAATGGACTGGGACCTCAAAAACGCTCTAGTGCGCGGTAAAGCGCGAGACTGAATAGATGTACATGTGCAGTGCCTGGTGTTCCGCATGAAAGCCGATAGTGAGTGAGTAGGAGTGCATGTTCTAGGGTGTTATAAACCCTAATATGTAGAGGGAATAAAGGGCATTTTCACGCTTGGACGTTTTTGATTACCCTATGACGACATGTGAAAACCCCTGGTGTAGTTGGTATGAGGCGGGGGAGGCAGAAATCCATGGCAGCTAAGGGCTGGGTGATGCACATGTATTTCTTTCTTTTTTCTTCTTTTTTCTTTCCCTTTTTCCGCTTCTTTCACGCTCGTTTAAACTTTCCTGTGGCAGGCGATCAACTTGTAGAAGTACGCAGCTTGCCGCAACGTGTAGACAGCAAAGATGGAGTCCTTTGCCGCTGCAGGTTCGGGAGGCCACAGCAGACCTGCGCCGGGCTGCATGTTGATGTTGGAGTTGCTTGTATTACACCTTGTGCAGCAGCAGCTGATGGCCAAGCCATGTGAAAATGGCCCATTCCTTGCGAGCTTAAAGGAGCGCCAGGGGAATATACCAAACAATATAAGGTGTCTGTCTCTCTTAACAACGGAGGGCGCTGTATTCTCAGCTGCAGCTAAGCCCCTGTGCTTTTTGGGGTCTGTGGGTGCGGAGGAAACGGTCTTTTCTGTCGCCTGGATTACCATGCCATGCTTTTGTGACATGTGAATGAAGAGCCTAGACAAACCGAAAGAAAAGGCGGGAAAACGGGATTGGTCGACTTGAGGGCGTCTTGAGGGCGTATGTTTTTAATGTAGAAAACTTGGGATACCTCCTATTTTCTACCAGCTCACTTACTAATGCTCCACGGGCTATCTCTTCTAGCTTCACCGCTTTCAGCCCTGAGGATCAGGCCAAAAGACAAGCTAAATCTGCCGCGTCCGTTATAGTGGGCGAGACCTTGCCTGGCCTTTCGTCAATGACGTCGCAACTTTGATTGTTTCCTGGTTATTGTGAAGCTTCCTTAATACCGTCATTTCAACAACAAGATTTGATAGAATCAATCTGGGGACTTTTCTTTTTCGTTTGAAGCTCTCTTTTTTTCTACTGGAATAAATACCTTGTTCTACCGACTTTCTTCGGCTGTCGAGGCTCATCTTCAGCCAAACTTGTGCTTCCTCCGTATTCTCGTCTCGTCTGCGAACAAACTGGGCGGACCTTGACATCGCAAGGCTTCCTTGCGCCCATTTTCATGGCTGCTTTGGTGAGTCTGCTTTGCATCTATTTGCCGCCTTGTCTAGTCGTCCCTTCGTCCTCTCATCCATCCCGCCTTGTTTAGTTGTCCCTTCGTCCTCTCATCCATCCCGCCTTGTCTAGTCGTCTCTTTGTCCTCTCATCCATCCCGCCTTGCCTAGCCGTCTCTCCATCCTCTTTATCTTCGCACTCCCATCTATCTAGTTGTACCATAGTCTCCTACTAATCATGCTACCAATGCCTCGCTGGGCTCATCTCAGGATACGCCGTGGGTCGCCCAAATGTCAAATGCAAAGGTTCGACCAGACAGCCTCGAGGCACTGACTACTGCTGGCAACGAATTCTCCACGGGCACAGCACCTCCAACCTTCGCTGCATTCTCACCCGCCTCCCTCTCAACTTCAGCGTCGAAAGCGGCGCCATCGCGATCGTCGGCTAAACGGTCAACCATCCTCGTCCATCAGAAATCCCCGCTGCTTCTAGCTACGCCTCCGCAAATAACGCGCGCCCTCGCCTATTCACACCCTTTTTTGCTCCCGTTAAACAAGCTTGCTGGGCTGTTGACCTGGACAACGGGCGATCCGTGGGAAAGCTTCTTGCTTCTAGCCGCCTTTTGGGCGATAGTGCTCTACGGAGATGTCATACTGCGATATGCTGGCCCTATAGCAGTGGTGCTCGGCTTGATGGTGGGCATGTACAGTCGTCGCTTCAGTCCGCTAAGCAGCAGCGGCTGGAGCGAGCCGGGTCGGCCGGATGCAAAAAAGGAGGTCGGGTCTGGTGCTGGCTCTAAGAATAGCCACAAGGCTAACTCCAAGTCTGCTGGCAGCTCCGGCGACATCAGCAGCCACGTGCGAAACCCCCCGGCTGCTGAAAATACTAACACGCGGCACCAAAAGACGCTTGACGAGATTGTCGAGACGCTCAAGGAGTTTACAGCGCGCTGCGATATGCTGCTTGAGCCGATGCTCACTCTCACCGACTTCCTTAGCACGCAACGTACGCCGACATCTGCCACTGTGCGGCCGGCACTGACAACGCTCTTTACACGCATTCTGTTTTGCACGCCCTTTTGGTTCGCGCTGACGCTGCCACCGCTGTGCATTATTACTACACGACGCATTGTCATGGTCTTTGGCTCACTGGTGCTCTCGTGGCACTCACAGCCGATGCGCGTGTGTCGCACTATTCTCTGGCGCAGTAGCACGGTGCGCCGTGCCGCATCGCTCGTCACAGGCCTGGAGCTGCATGCTCCGCTGAAATCCACGGCACCAGCGCACACGCTTTCGTCGCGCTCATCGGAGAGTGATAGTGCGGGTCAGAAGCCGGCGGTCGAATCGGAGCTGACCAAGCAGCTTAAGAGCCAGTCATTAAACCACAAGTTGGCAGGCGTCAAGAACACAAGGGATGCGGGCGTCAAGTTTACATTCATTATTTTTGAAAACCAGCGGCGGTGGGTTGGCCTTGGCTGGACGCTGAATCTTTTTGGCTACGAGCGATCCGGGTGGACGGATGAGAATAATAATCAGGTTCCCTCGAGAGAAGATTTTGAATTGCCAGATGTTGAGGAAGGCTCACGGATGCGCTGGCGTTGGGTCAAAGGCAGCCAGTGGAGAGTTGATGGCGTTCCGCTGCCTGAGGCTGGGGCGGCTGATATTGACTATGACACCGAGGCAGGAAAGATGGGCTGGGTGTACTATGACAGCAAGGTAAGAATTATGCATGGCTGACTTTGACTGCTTTGTGCTTTGCATGAGCAACTCTGTGCTGCACTACGCTGCTCCGGAACCTATATGCTAACAAGTGTGCTTGGTGCAGTGGCAAAATGGTCGACGTGGAGCCGACGGATGGGGCCGATGGACAAGGCGGCGCAAATGGTACCGTGACGCCGAGCTTGTGGACATTGACGAACTGTCGGATGGTGAGGCGACGCCAGGCAGCTCAGCAGACCAACTGCTGGAGGAAGAAGAAGACATGGCTCCAAAACTACGAGAAAGCCGCGAGTACGAGCGTGGGCGTGAACGCAAGCCGCGGCATTTACGAGACGGGGGCAATAAACAACAGCAAGAACAGCAAGAACAGCAACATCAGCAGTCTGGTAGCGGCGGCTTAGACCGCAAACAGCGCTCTGGGCCGCTAAAGGCAAGCACTGGCGGGTTTAAACCTAGCACACTGGGATATAGTACAGTGGAGGAAAAGATCATTTCGCCTATGCGGACAGAAGTAGCACGCAGCTACAGCCCCAGCGTATCGTCTCTGGTGCACTCGGAGCGAGAACAGGAGCGCGACCGTGATTCATATCTTGACCGAGACACAGACACTGTATCAATCATGTCTACATCGTCGCGATCTTTTTTCAAGTCGTCAACATTGAAGCGCCGTGCCGAGCAGCGCCAATCACGTGGCTTAACCGGCCTGGACAATAGCAGCCACAGCGATAAGGCTTCGCTTCTGGGTGTGGCGACAGAGCTGGAGATCCACGGCCATGGCAAGGAGAGCCGGGCATGGGGGATTGGAGATGAAGCACACATGTGCTTGGAGTAGGTAGGTGTAGGCCTCAGTGTGTGCGTGAGTTTATAGGTTTGTATGTGTACGCTACGTATATGATGGAAGGCTTGCTGCTGTTTCTGCTGTGTACTACATTTATGCACTTTTTGTTTCCTCTAACACCATTATGGATGTGCAAGTTTACGTGATTAGCTAAACGGTGACAAGAGATGATGACGAAAAAGAAACGAGACTCAGCGCAATCCTCAGGCGCCCATGCATCCACAAAGGTAAGCCCCCCAGAAAAAGAAGCAGGAGTAGAGTTACAATGAGGTTGTGGTGCGTCGCTATGATTACGCAAATAAGCAACGAAAGCTCTTGGTGCTGTACCAGGCTGGTGTAAACATAGTGTATGCGTCACCCAAGGCCTGGCCTGGAGGTAGTGGGAAGGGGCATTTTGTCTGCGTGTGGGTGATGGTGATGCTTGTCGGATGATATGGAGTCCGAAAGTGCGTGCGCACGTTCTATGCGCCTTGGTACAGAAAGTTTTGGTCGTCAGAGGCTGACAGACAGCTTCTGGCCTCGCCACTTCATAGTGCCAGCAGCATTTCTAAATGCACTGGTGCCTTTGCGTTGGGCGCCTCGGTCTACCTCACCGGCTTGTTCCCTTTGGGCCTACGAAACTCGGCCAACTTTGTGACGCGAACCTACGAAAATTTCGTCATTAGGCTCTGTGGCTCGGAGGGCTGGCCGTGGCTGGTAGTTGGGCCCCTAGGCGCATTTCCCTGCTTGACAATATCGTCCAAGCCAAAATTAGAGCGAGAGAAATGCAGCGATGCTCGTCGTCTGCTCCTGCAGGGCGGCTAGTTTGGAAGGAGGCGTGAGATGGAGTCGATCAGATGTTTAGGTTGTATGGTGTTTTGTGCTTTTGCCAGACTTACGGTGTTTAATAGACTCTTCTGTATAAATCTACAGATGCTTAGGTGGCTTGGATCCTTCATCTCGGTCACATGAGGCCAGCCGCCCCTGAGTGGATCATAATCGCGGAATACTTGAGGTAGGTGTGGGGAGAAGAAGGCCATGTGCCCGAAGGGAGCGAGCTGGCCGTTGTTAGGAGGGGCGCTATGTGCTGACTTGGACTATGATGATACAGAACGGGGGAGAGGGGGGGGGTATTTTCGAGTTCTAGAATCACCGTCTGGTTTACCTTGTTCAGTGTCTACGCTCTTCTTATGTGTCATGAGAAGTCTAGACTTTGGATGAGCATCTGGTTAACTTAGAGTAGCGCTTGTCGTGCTGTAGTCCAGGCTAACATGTATTGGGTCTTTCATATCAATATTGAAATCCGTAGTGGGTGTTGGACTTGTGGAGTCTACAATCGTACCATGCTTTGCTGTTTATGAGGACTTGGAGATGTAATTCTCTAGCAGTTTCTTTCGCTGAGACGAATTCACCTAGTATGCTACTGCTAGAGAAAGGCGGGACATTTGATTACTAATATGCTGTGCACCCTTGAGGGGTTAATCAATGGTGCACCTGCGATACTTGGAGGGAAGACGAGGATAACGACAGACGGATGATGAATCGGACGAGTAAACACAGGTCTCAAGCCCTTGGTGAGATATACTTTGACCGGTGAGAATAGAAGAGCTATTGCAGCCCAATCTGATTACTGTCTTTCTTCATGGATCCCATTATCGCCACGACGTTTAGTGTGAGCAGTGAGTGAACCTTTCAGCAAGACAGAGTTAATATTGCGCCAAGGCTTGGGTTCCCGACAGCTTTGGTTTGAGGGTTCTTGTCTTGATTAGTCATTCGAGGTATGGCCCTTTACTTTCGCTGTGAATACTTGTGAGAGGCGTCAGAAGCAAGCGGGGGACGACCTACGATGACAGTATCAGTATGCTGATGTTGGCCGTGTAAGTTCTAGTGAGGCCTATTGGCCCAAGTAGTGGGACTACGCCTAACTCAGACGTATATGAGTCCACTCTCACACCCCTATTCAGCTCGGTATCTGCATCCCATTGGTTGTATAGATTGAGCAAAGACCTAGTATGCTAGGAGAATTGTTGGTGTTATCATGTAGGTCGTGAGAGGTAGATTTGTAGTCTGGGGCGTCGCTATAGCGTTAGCGACTACAGTTTCCATCATATACGCATCGACCTTGTCCACTAGCGTTTACTGGTTCGTGTTCTCTTCTCACAGTTCGAAGAATACCGCAAGGACACTAGATGGCAGATTGTAACGGTTGAAGAGAGCAGGCAGGGGGTAGGAAGGTAGCCTAGGCCGCAGCTTAGTAGACGATACCTGGATTGTCGTGATGGCTGGATGCAAGCTTGGCGGGCATGGCAGACTCAAATAAAGATTTATTACATGTATGAAGCTAGGCAGTCTTGAAGAACTGGCACATCGCCACAAAGGAGACGGGTGACTTGACGGCTCCTAGTTTGTAACGGGATATAGGGGTGATGTAGGAGTATTAGATCTCCTGAAGCGTGTGTCGTGGCTCTTTTAGCTTTCTGTATACTGCTCTTCCTCTCCCTCTCTCTGCTGCTTTCTTGAGTTGTATTGTGACCTGGTCGGTCTCCACCCGACACAGTTGGAAGACTTGATATGGGGTGGGCGAAACCTACGGTAGGGCTTTCTCAAGTCATTTATTCCAAGACCGATCAGGCCTTAAGCATTGCTGATGAGGGGTGGGGGATGTGAAGCAAATCAGACGGATAGAGTCATGAGGTAGGGTAAGGTAGGGTAGAATGCAGTATATCTCAGGTATGAAGCGTAGCAAGGCTGAGTGCTTGATTTGCATGCCACGCTACAACGCATCATATTGGCCTCATTGCCTGTTGCCGACTGTAGAGTATGCATGTATCTTCGCGCAAGATTGTTTTTATATAAGCATCAGCATCGTTTGCCGATGCAGACGGAGTTTCGAAGCATCATGTCTACCACACGCTCAAATATCACCGACCCATCAGAAACATCACTCTCACCATAGAAAAGTTGCCGATATTAACGACAGCCATGCCCAACAGCATTTCCGACGAGGCCTACAGGGCTGTCTGTGACGCACTCATCAACACTGCTTCTGGAAACATCAAGTGCATGATAGATGCCGGCGATGTGTGCAGACAGAAACGGGGGAAGCCAGTGGCTAGCCAGGGGGACTCCATGGCGGGATATACCGAGGACCCTACCGACGAGGCGGAGGATTAACTATGTGAGTGTTCTTACTTCCACTGAACACGGGGCTAGGGCAGCGTTACTTACATGCTATCTGGGTAACAGAAAATCCAAGACATCATCAAGATGTCTCTATGACTTTTCAAACGATCTACACCAAGCCCTATGGTTTCCACTCTTCGCCATTCACTGGTATCTATCCAGCCTTCCTATTGCAAGTTATGCGCACTTCAGATAGATAAATACCTTCCATCCTACAGCCAATAGTGTTAGACGTGTGCTTCTACGGTGGTGCCATATGGTGCATTGCTTACAGCCGGTCTCAGCTACCTTTGCCACGAGGTCGAAGCATGAACAGCACGCGCCCCCCTCTTAAATTTACCAAAACTTTTGAGCCTTTTAGCCTAGTCTTGTCCTCAGTCTCCTTGTGTAAGCCAAGAGAAGCCCTATAGGTAGACGGTTTTCTTTAGTTGCCACAAGGCTCGCTACCGCACAGTAGACATTGGCGAGCGCTCCCGAGTCATACATACAGCGCAAATTGCGATGCAGGCTTGAGACATGAATAGGGTGGCTAGTAGTGATCAGTTTTACAGATAACTTCCTGGAAGTATTAAATCTCATCCATCGTCGAGCAAATGTGCTGGCGAATGGCCTAGATCTAGCTCAAGATCTTCCACCTTTCGTTAGCTAGCCAAAGACGTAGACTTGGTGAAAAACGAGATGCTGAAACCTAAGAAGCACGATGAGACATGCGACTATCCCGCGGGCTGAGAGTATGTAAACAAAGCCAGGGAAGTTGATTCAGATATACCTGTTAAAAAGTAGCCAAGCTATGCCGTGCCGATGCTTGCTTGCAACCGTTCGTATGGGCTTCCCCTACCGTTGGATTAGTATATGGAGACAGATGTCCTGCCGTCAGGCTGTCTATCTAGCCCAGAGAGCATGGAATCACCATGTCCCATTATTGAGCCGGAACGGCTGGATACTTACAGCACGCCAGATTGTGAGAAATAGTGATGCACTATGATGTGTCACCGAATTTCCGATAGCCCTGCCACCCTGGACGCACTGTTCCCCCGCTGACGATAACACAATTCAGGTCTGTGGAATGGCAGCGCTCTCCCAATGTAGGAACAGCGCCTATTGCGGGTCAGCTACTAGGCGGAATTTTGTTTTGTAGATCTTCAAGAAACAAGTCTGAGAAAAACGATGAGGGATAAGAGGGCCAGGGAGAGGAAAAAGCTCGGTGATTATTTGGGCCTGTTGTCCGGGCTATCTTGGGCCCTGTGCTTGCCCGTTCATATTGGGGGTTTTAATAACGGGTTTATCCGGAGCAGAGAGACAGGGAGGAAAAGCGCCATAACTCTTAGCCACAGTGACCCTAACATCACGCGGAGAATACACAAGACGCAAGAAGACGTACGTCCGGGGTGGCAAACGTGGGGGTTAAAGAGGATGTCCAACAGGAGCAAAACGGAGGAAAAGTCAGGAATAAGCTGCCGTGCAACAGGATTACGGGACAAAGGTGTCTCGTTTCCCAGCCCAAAGGTGCACAGTCACAGCAACAAAGCAACAGAACGGTGCGATGCAGTCACAGTCACGGCAATAAGGCAACAGAACGGTGCGATGCAGTTACAGTCACAGCAACAAAGCAACCGAACAGTACGATGCAGTCACACTCACAGCAACACAGCCAGACAGCCGGCGGCATGTCATCGATTTAGCCTTTCTCCAGGTAGACTTGGCCAGTATAGCTACGCTTTGCTTTATTGCCGGCTCGTTTCTTGGCAGGAAATACAGAGCAGTCATTCTCTGACGATGGAAAAAGAAGCAGCGTTGCGGATTACAGGCCGCTCGCGAGAGCAAAGGATCGGACCGAATCGGGATGCCATATTTGTCGACCTGTAGCACGTGATGCGTGTAAACTACATGAGTATGACTTGACTTGCAGCACCTGCATATGAAATCGCAGGCAAAAATGTCGCAGGGTGTTTGGCGTGGCGGGCTTACTGCTAGCGTTTTGCATGCTAGGTCGCAGGTCGCCCTAGTTTCATCCTGCCTACAAGCCCAATCACAGTGCTTGATTTCTTGCTTTCTTGCCGGAGAATACGCCCTGCGGTGTCTGCAGTATCTGGAGTGTCGGGAATTGCAGTAGCGTACAGTATGATTTGCATCACTACTGCTCGGCTTACGTACAGCTCTTGTTTTGCGAGCGCCGTATCGTGCTACATGGCAGCCATACTGAGCGCATGTCGACCTATGGGGTTAGCCCTGATCAAATCAGTCCGTCCAAGCGTTCCATACTGTAGCAACATATGACCCAGTCTGTCATACTAGAAGGCTTTTTTTGGTTTGCCCCCCAAACTTGGCCATCGACTCCACGCTCACCGTAGATTTTTTTTTTCGTCGATGACAGACCGTTTAGTATTGAAAGAAACACGGGAGAAGCGAGAGCAGGGGGAGTGCTTCAGCTGGACGCGGCCAAAATGGTGCATGGCACAGCACAGGAAGCACATAGCACAGCAGGATAGAAAACAGACACAAATCAAGCCAGGCCGGCCTAACGCTCTATGGCTCCGAGTCTGTTTCTGGTCTGTTCTAGTCTGTTCTGGTCAGGCCTATCTATCTATGCTTAGCTAAGCAATATCTACGGAGCATCATAGAGGTCCCACATTTGGCCCTCCTTCTCCTCTCTTCTCTCTCCTAGTCTCTTCCTAGGCTGGCTAACCCAATTCGCCTCCCCCTCCCCAAGGGTATAAAGATCTCTTGGATGCCCTCCTACTTTCTTGTCGTTGTTATCGGTCCTCTCTTCCATCTGCAACTATCTCTGATAAACAACTCTTTTCACATCTTCAACCGTTTTTAATCACATATCAATACCACACAAACATCTCTCACCATGAGTAACTGCGGATGCTCCTCTTCCTCTACCTGTACGTTTCAAACCCCCCGTTTACGATTTAAAAAACCTGCGTCTGGCGTCTTAACCCCCCCTCTTTCATTTTGATTGCTCTTTCCTCTTTCCATGCGTTTTCTAGCACTGCGTTTCGCTTCTGCTTGTTCCTTTCGCTAATACTTTTTTACAGGCAACTGCGGCAGCAGCTGTAAGTAACCCACCACGTCTTCGTGACGCCGTTATTCACTTGCGTTTTCCCCCTCCCTCCCTCCCTTTCACACGGCTGTGGCAATGGCAAATCCTCCTCGATTACGCCACATTTATGCTTATGGCCGGCCCATTCCCACACTCACACTGTGCGGCACGGCTTATTCTGCCTCCAGTCTCCAAAATCAAAATCACTCACTTCGCATCACACCACATTCTCTTCTCTGTCTACCCCGCAATTCTGCTCTCCCTTCTAGCCCGAGGCAGGCGATTAATCAAAGCCCTACAAGCGACATGAGTGGTGGTAGACAGTTGACCTGCAGTGTCTCAAACCGCAAGTGCAGGACATTTCTATTCTCAGTAACTAACGTTCATCTTTTTTCCTAGGCTCCTGCGCTAACTGCAAATAAGCAGCTAGCTTCATGTTCTCAGCATGTCACCCTTTCCTTCTAATGACACTCGCTGTAGAAGTGCTAGGGTATTGAAGCTTAGTCTTGATTTCCTTAGGGTTTCATAATCAATATTATCATTTATCCAAGTTCTGCTGCTCTTTTGGTAACCCCGTGCTACTACGTAGTTTCCTAGCCTAGACACAACATAACGGTGACGATGCTGGCTGTTTCCTGTAACCCCTCCCCCCCGCTGTATGGGAAGCTTATGTGATAACCCTAGTAGCTTGGCCAAAGCAGTGAAAAAATCGCTGCAGAGCTCTATCCCAACATCAATCGACTAATCGCGTAATACTTGATGCCAACTGCTCCCAAGACCTAATGTACTGCTAAGTGAATATCTTCCATCCTGTTTATTGCATCATGAGACAGTACACATGTATTGAGGTAACTAACGCTTCTCAGCATTCTCTGCAGCCCGCATTGCCGCCTATCTAGAACTGATCTGCCTGCCCACAACAAGCGTCTCGGCCTTCTTTGATCCTTTTTATTAGCGACTCCTCGTTAAACGCATGAGCACCATCTGCATTGATTAGCGCACATAAATAATTTGCTCGATATGCCCCGCTTCTTGTGGCTGTCTCGGTACCTTTCGTCTCCAAGCCCGATGTTGTATTTGCGAGATCCCCCCCCCTGCGTTGGGATAGATAGATAGGCATACGAGAGGACGTGTAGCGATATGTGTTCCAGCAGGCAGAGACCGGGTGAATCAAGGCATACAAATGTACATATAACTGCATGTTATATGTCCATGTCTATGTAAAGCATGAACCTCTTAGGTACAGACAGTCTCGTATAGTATTTGCTGCTATTGGCCTGGCCAACAAAAGCCTACTAGAACAAGCACGTCAAGCTGCCTGGCTTCGGTTCCTTGCTTCTATCTCTCTCTCTGTGGCTGGCCATGCACTATTCTGCTTTCTTGTCTTCTCCCTACTTTTACATCTCGGTCTCCGGTTCTCTTGCTTTCTATGGTTCTCCAATTCCTCGATTTCTTCGTCTTCCCGCTATCCAAGCTTCCCCTCTCCATCTCTTCACAGAAACCTCACAGAAACGAGTGCGCCAAGCCCAGACCCGTAACCGGGATGCCCGAGCGAGCAAAGTAACCTTGCTTTTTTCCTATCTTTATTGTCCAGCTTCTGCTTCGAATACTGCACCATTAGCCTGTTTTCGCAGAGCGCGTACTGTATCGTACTATCTAACAAGTAACTGTACTAAATCAGCACAAGTATACTTACTTATGGAGCCGACCCTCGACAAATAAGTCCGGACCGTCAAAGCGTCTTATAATCACATACAGCCTTGCCTTGTAATGTACCAACTAAGAGATCTTTTCTGCTTGCCCCACCACCCCGTCCCTCACATCCCCTCTAATCTTTCCTCCCATTCTTGGCGCTGTTGAACGCCATTGTGCAAGGAGTAAAGGAATTGACAAAGGCCCATTGTCTTGCTTATTGTCTGACTAACCAGTTGAGGTCACGAGTGCAAGAAATGAGAGGGAAAGGTCGGTAGCCATTAACGACTGGCTATATGAAACAGAGCAAGACAAGATGCTATCCGAGCAGACGAAGAAAAAAAGCATACAATATATGTCAAGCTATAGCCAAAGCCGGGCCTTCCCACGTTCAGTCTTGTCTTCAGGAGCCCTGAAAGCACATTATCCATTCATCTCCACACGGTTAATGGAAGGACACCGCCTTTCTTGGGCGACCCTGTCTACAGTAGTATGGCTTTCAATGCATCCAATGATTGCACCAAAGGCTTCATGCAGCCTGAACCAGCATGTTCCACTGGCACAGAGATGGGGAGGGGCAGGAAAGAAAACCCCGCCGTAATAGCTATTAATTCTATCATTTATCCCCCATGACGCGCGCAAATTAATAAAGGCCACCTTTCCGTCTGTGGCTCTGTCTCTGTCTCTATCTCCGTCATTGTCTCTGTCTCTGTCTCTGTCTCTGTCATTGCCTGTCTGTCTCTTCCTTCACCTCTTCTCATCCCCCTCTGTCCTCGAGTCTAACCCCCCCCCCCCCTCTCCTCTTCATGTAGAACAGTCCATAGAAGATTAACAGAAATCTTGTAGCTTGGGCCAGATCGCACACCAAGTCTCTGTCTCTCTCCATAAGCAGATCTTGTAGAGCGTATCGATGCTACTGTAATACTGTTGCAACCTATGGTTACTAAGCCAGCACGTCTGTGTCAGGATTTCGGTCCCGTCCGTTAATACTCAAATCCCCCTCTGACGGTATACCCATCTAGCTTCAATCGATTACAACTTGAACTATGTACAATCACCGCTACTGCTGAATTTGAAACTAGCTGAGAAACATAGGCAAGAGCAAAAAAGACAATAGGATGGCTTTGCAAGAGAGGAGTCCCGATATCTGTGTATGCATAAAACATAGTAGACACAAACATCCACATAATGACCCCCTCTTCCTGGTGCATATGTTCGTCCGCTTGATGATGCAAGAGGGGAGCACAAGCGAAAAAGGAAGCTTTGTCTGTGTGGTATGTGCTGGGGTCTATTCACGAGCCATGCCTTGTCCTTGTTTCGCCTCGCCTAGAAGCTTCTGCACAAATCGCATGAGCGTGAGCATCGGCATGTTCATGCGCAAAGACGAGTGGGAAGGCAAAGAGAGAAACAGACAGAAAGCGCGGCCTAGGAGGGGCAGAACACAGCCCTAGAGATAACAGTCCCCCAATAGAGTAGCCTGAACTCTGTGGAGCTTCTTCTATAAAGAGGCTATTCACCTTCCTCTTCGAATGGTGTTTCTCTACTCTCTCACTCTTCTATCTTCATTAGCTTCTCTTTCCATCTTTCTACTCAAAACACTATTCACCCATCTCTTTATTCCCCTCTTCTTAAACTAGTCATCATGTCTTTCCACGCGAGTGCCGAGGATATTGAGCTCCATGACGGCCACATGCTGAGGGCCAGACTCAGAAACGGTGATGGCGACTTCCAAGATGCCGAAATTGACCTGGACAAGTGCCTGGCCAATGTAGATGGTATGTCTAGCCCATATCTTATCCACCAGTATACGCCCTACTTATCAACAACATGTTGGAAGCGACTATTTACTTGCTTTTCCGCTCCATAGCTAGCCTTCGTGTACTAACCACGTTCTTGTCTCATTTTAGGTCGCTTCGAATGGGGTGGTGAAGGATTCCACAGCGTTGCTGAGGACGTCAGCTTCTCGATTGAGGGCGATGACAACGTCCCTATTCTTCGCGCTACCCTCTTCAACTGCGAAGGCGAGCCTGTGAGTGCAGATGTCAATCTGTCTGAGCGCATCCACAATGAGAACGGCAACTTCGAATTCCGCTGTAAGTCAAAATATCAAAGCATGCGCCAATTTCCTTTTGTAAGACGTTGAACTACATACTGACATGTGTGCCACAGAACAAGAGACTAATGGATACCGCTCTTCTTTGTCCAACTGCATTTATAATTTATCATGATATTTCTACGTCATTCATGCTCTAAGGATCTATTGTTCTATGAATAAAAACCAAATAAGTAACCTCATGCAAAATACTTGTACTGTTGTAGATATGCGTGACTGTGACAACACAATATACATGAAGGTATAGAAGCACTTAACGCCCACAAGTCTGCAAAGGCTTTCTTGTCTTTTTGCCCCCTTGATGTCATGCTCGCATTGTAATGGGGGGCATCACATCACGTAAGCGAGAGAAAAAGAAAAATCATGACAATAATATAATATACAAGATTTATGGCATATCAGGCTCCTCTCTATCACCTCTCTCTCCACTCATACAAGTACAGAATGCATGTAAGCTCCAAAAGGGACATGCGACTCTACCATCTCCCTGACACCTTCTATCTAGAATAAACAAAAAGAGAAAGGCAATATGCGATATTTCCGCCCATATCTCTCAAGCCTTGATGTTGAGCCACTTGCGCTCTGCAAAGTCGCCCAGCTCTTCGTGGCCAACAATCGGCAGCTTACGCTTCCGCAGTTCCTCCTCAATCTTCTTCCAGCTACCGTCCATGATTTGGCGGTCGATAGGTGTGATACGGCGGCTAAACACTCTGACATTAGGCAGGGACTTTAGCGTCTCGCTAGAGCGAATCTGCTCATTGACTGTCTTGGATTTGGGCGGCGTGATCAGGTACTTGAGCAGCTGGCCCACAGTGTGCGATAGATGCAACCTAGAGTCTGAGATAAGGTGGCCGGTGAGCTGGTATATGCGCTTGTTGATCTGTAAGGGGTGTGAGTTATTAGCAAGCTACCAAGAAAATATATACAACAGCCAAGGACGACATGTTTTTTCAGTCCTGTAGCTCTGGCGTTGGTGCATATAATAGATAAAGTGGCAGTAGACTTACGGCAAATTTAAGCACGGGATCCGCTAGAGAGATATGTTGCCACGTCGAGTCAAAAGTCTTGACCATCTCCGCCGCCTCTTCCTGCGAGAAGCTTTCTTCCTCTGCCGTAACAGTATTTGAACTGTTCAGTGCCTGATACACCTCTGAGATCTCGCCTGTCAGCGCAACATTGCTACCCTCCTTCACCTCGAAAGTAATCTGGCTAGTCTTGTAAGCCACCTCCTTGCTCACGCGCGCCCAACGCCGGGTCATGCCCGCTGCCTCGCCCTTGGCTCTATAAACTAGCGCCTCAACTACCGCCTGACGCACCAGAACCGTCATGACCTCATCCGATAAGCGGTTGCGCGGGGCCGCAAACACCGCCAGGTGGTTCTCGGGGCCCCAGTGGCCGTCATGGCTCCACCATGAATCCAGGGTGCCAACAGACTCCAGCCCACTAGCGTTCTCGGCCGGGACATAAGCCATTTGTTCAGCCTCAGCCGGCGTTGGTGCCACCAGGTATTCGCCCGGTACCACCAGCTTCGACTCAGCAAAGCCGTCTAGCTCATGGCCACTAACAAGCTGCTGCTGATCCAGCTGCGCCGCCTGAGCGAGAGCTTCGTTGCGCTCCTTCTCGCGGGCGGCCAGCAGCTCGCGCCGTTTTGCTTCTTCCTCCGCCTTTGCCTCCTCGCCGGCGGAGCCCTTGCCGAAAATCGCCTGCAGCTTGTTGTTGGGCTGTATGTGCCGAGAGGACGTTGTTGAAATGCTCCGAAGGGCTGGTATGGAAGCCACAGCCTTGCTAGCAATAGCAGGGTTTGCACAAGTGCGCAAAGCCCGCGGTAACTGGCGAATGGTGTTGGGGAGGGACATCGTTCTGTCCTGACTCTGCTAGGTTTAGATCGTGTTTCGGCCCGTAGTTCATACGAGAAACAAGGCTCGCAGTTATTAATTCAGGGGAGGCAAGCCAAAAGTCAGATCAGCTTCGCCGTCGCTCTGTAATCAATAGACGGAGTGTTCAAATTGAACAATTGTCGTCAAGTTATGCTGTCGTCAATCAACTAAACTGCCCATTAAGCAGCAAATTCAACTTTTTTTGCAGCCGGTTCTCCTCTGCTTTTTGCGCCACAATTTGGGCTATGATATGACCACTACATGTGGCTGGCGCTTGTAGCTGCGAAACGCCACACTTCCCTGCTAAGTCCAGGCTACCCGTTTTCGGCAGGCGCATTTTGTTTCGATATTCCCTAACCAATTAATAGTAACCTTTAAGTTACCGTCTCTTTGTTGAATTATCTCTCTGCAATTCTTTCTTCTACCACATCGATACTTGCCATGCCAGGGCCGCCATGACAAAACTACATATGCTTATCCTCCTACTAGGAGTCCTAGTATCATTAGCAGCCGCCCATGGTATCTTCTCCCTCATCCTCCACCAACTCACATGCTCAAAACCACACCAAACCAAACCCCGCCCCAAAAAAAAGAATCTCTCTCCAAGCTAACGACTGCCCCTTACCTTTCACTCCAACTACTACAGCGCCTGTGTTCTGCAAATGCACCTGCTTCAAGAACAGCACTATCGTGCCCCTCGACAACATTAGTGCCGGTTCTGATCATGGCATGCGATCCACCATCTACAAACCGCCGTTCGGCTTCAACTTCATCCCTATCGACGACGAAGCTATTACAGCCAACGCTGCTCCCGATTCATCGCATTTAGAACGTCGCGTCCCCCCACCCTCATGTACGCGATGTACCAAAGCATTCTGCCTCAATCAGGGCATTGACTTCTGCAAAACCGCCAAGGAAGACGATGTGCAGACCATGTGCTTCCAGCGCGACAGCGAAAAAGATAAGATTATCATCTGGGCCTTTATCCTCGGCACTTCGGGCCTTTTGGGTTGGGCTGCCTATAGAAAATACAGAGAAAGTCATATGAAAGCTATGGGAGACGCGATGCCCTCACGGGCAGACTACTCAAGGATTGGGGGTCTGTCTGGCGAGCGCCAGTAGTCAATTCCCGTGTGTTTTTTTTCTTTTCTGTGTAAATGGGGTTTAATGTTCTTGAACTTGCTTTGTTTCCATTGTTGTTCTCCCACTATGTCGTACAGATGACAAGAGTCAGTCTTAAATAAAAGGCATCTTTAGAAGTCACCAAGACTAGATTGTGGTTAGGTGGCTTTAAAAAGATACTTCTAAGAGCACATTTTGAAGGCTTGAACCTACAACTATATATAGCTCAGCTCGGTCGCCTTGTTCCTTTTCCTCAGCATGCTTACTCTTACTCGGCTTACTCATCTAACAAAATCACAAGGTGCATTCAAAGCAATACTCAAACCTGGGATTGCTAGAAACGTGAGCAGTTCCATTTCGCTGAGCATGGAATTCTAAGGTCGCTATATATAATGTTGACTTTCCCGCTTCTCGCTAAATGTTCCCCAGAAATCAAAGCCCGTAACGCCATCCAAATTCCAAATAAGAAGCACAAGAAATAAAATGAAAAAGAGGTCCGAACTACTCACAAGGCTAATGACCCGTAAAAGGCTTCGATGGAAGCCTCGAATGAGTTTTTGACCTTCATGTAAAAACGAATACGGTTATGCGTGTATGGTTGATTACGGCGCAGTGGATTAAAGCCAAATCCCAGAAGCTGCTGTTGTAGACACAAAAACCGCAACCGTTTTTTCGCCGGAGCAGTTATCAGCGGAGAGAAAATCTAATCCTCCTCCAGGGCGCTGACCTGGTTCTTGTTGCTGTTTTGCACCTCACCAGTGGCCTTAACAGCCAAACGGCGAGCACGAACGGACTCAGCAAGCTCTTCCAAAACCGTGACAGTGCTTTCCCAGTTGATGCAAGCATCGGTGATGGAAACTCCCTTCTTCAGGGCAGAGGGACCCTCGGCAGGAACCTTCTGGTTACCCTCATTAATATTGGACTCGATCATCACTCCAATAATAGAGGTCTCGCCCTCACGTAGCTGGTCAGCAACAACGCTGGCAACCTTGGGCTGATTACGGTGGTCCTTGTTGGAGTTGCCTAGTTGTTGATTATAGAGTTAGCAAGAAAGTAATGAAACAACAAGAAGAAAAAAAGGACTTACCGTGCGAGCAGTCAATCATGATAGCCTGCTTCTGGCCCTTCTTGGACAGAATCTCCTTGGCAGACTGAACACTCTCCTTATCATAGTTGGTACCCTTGGTACCACCACGAAGGATAACAAAGCCATGCTCATTACCCTTGGTGCGGGTGATGGCAGCCAGGCCCTGCTTAGTGACGCCCATGAAGTGGTGGCGGGCAGCAGCCGCACCAATGGCGTCGATTGCAACGCCTAGGTTTCCGTCGGTACCATTCTTGAAGCCAACGGGGAACGAGAGGCCGGAAGCCAGCTCGCGGTGAAGCTGTGACTCAGTAGTACGGGCACCAATGGCGCCAACAGAGATAAAGTCAGCGAGGAATTGAGGTGAAATGGTATCCAGCATCTCGCTGGCAATGGGCATGCCAGCCGAGGTGAGGTCGCTGAAGAGCTGGCGGGAGACACGTAGGCCCTTGTTGATCTTGAAAGAAGAGTCAATATCGGGATCATTGATCAGACCCTTCCAACCAACAGTAGTGCGGGGTTTCTCCAGGTAGGCACGCATGATTACGGTCAAGTCGCCAGAGAGCTTGTCAGAAACCTCCTTGAGGCGCTGGCAGTATTCGAGGGCAGTAGCAGGGTCATGGATAGAGCAGGGGCCAATAACGACAAGCAGCTTGTCACTGCGACCCATGATGATTTCAGAAGCCTCATGACGACCCTTCAGAACAGTCTCAAGGGCCTTCTTAGTCATGGGAACATCCTGGGCAAGCAAGGCAGGCTGGATGAGGGGGTCCTGACCGAGAACTGTTATTTTGTTAGTTTCGGCTTAAATGAGCACAAATAGGATGTTCACTCAATCCCAGTGAAGACCAATCAACTTTTAAGTGAGTAGTACAGGAGTGTTTCAGGCGCTTTGCGAAAACAAGACGGGAAAGAAGCATTGGGACGAAATGGACGAACCTCTAGTGTCATCGGCAGCAGAACTCTCTTGCTCGTAAACTCCAGGCATTTTGAAGATGTGTGTAATGAAAGGTGAAAATAAAAGTCAAAGAAAGGGTGCTTTTGAAAATGGTGGAAGAAAGGGCCGTCGTTACAACTGTGAGGCCGAGTTTGAGTTGATATATATATATATATATATATAAGGAAAAAAAAAGGGTACGGTGACTAAGAAGATGAAAAAAGGATGGTAAACAATGTGGGATGGCGGGGCAACTTTTAGGATAAGATAGAGATATTCGTAACAAATAATCCAAGCACCAGGCTCAGGACAAAAACCAAATGGAGACAAAGAGAAGGCGAGAAGCGATTGAGGGCTGTAGTGATAAAAGAAAGAGATTAGAGCAAGATGGCAGCAACAAGTGTGGGAAGAAGGGCAAGATATACTCTAGCAGGAAACAACCAAAAGCCAAGGCAGGAAGCGAAGATTCTGCTCTTAAACTAGCAAGAACAAAAATTAGCAGGAGGTTTGAGAGCAGAGGTGGGCGCTAAGCCTAAAGAGTGCAAAAACCAGTTTGCGGTGACTCAAACGTTGTAGTAGCTGTACGGTACGTACCAAGCACGTAGGCTCAGACCGCAGCACGTACCCGGTACATCCTCGAACTCTAAAATGTCACTCAATACTATGCCTAACCCAAGTGTCGAATACCTTTTCAAGGGCTCCTTGGCTGACCATGGACCGTGCACCACTCGCCGCACAGCATACAAGAACTGTAACTACGCTATCCCCTAAAACGGTCAGATATTGTGGCATCACTGCTGTGTTTTGCTTGTGATATTTCAAAGCTGTAATATGCTACACGTCAGTGTAAAGAACTTGTCGCAGCGTCTGCATCTGGTTCTCCTTGTAGCCCAACAAATACTGCTTCACCTACTTTTTTCTTCTTTTGCTGACTCTTTCAGGATAACACAGCGAGCGAAAAACAATAGGCCAAAACCAGGACCAAACCCGAAAGCCAGCCTCTTCTGTTTCATCTTCCGGTAACCTGATAATGTTACATATATCCTGGACGCACATCCATCCATTCGAGTTTGCTTATGTGTTGCATTGTGAATTCCATGATTGGCTTCGTCTAGTAGTTGGGCAAACTTAGTGGTGGGCCTAAAAGAAGGAGTTCCCTTGGCACCAAGAAAGCGCAGTCATGCCATTGATCCGAATTCAATTGTCTGCTGAGGCCGCGCGGGGTGCGAACAGTCGTAATACTTGCGGCCACATCTATCCGTTTCACATCACGGGCTCCATGATGGAACTATCATCCTATCGGCGGTACAAGACCACAGGGGGCATTATCCCATGTGACGCCAAAAGCTCTTCGGTCTACACTACATGGGCTTATACAAAGCATAAAAATCAGCGCGTGTAAGAAAGAAATACATTGGGACATTCTGCTACTAGCTACCTAGTAATAGAGATCAACAGTATGTCGTGCATAACGTCCGGCAAATAAATGGCTATCGTGATCCACGTCGCTCTGGACCAACACCGCTCTATATAGGTCGCCCACAATTTTTCCACCAGCGCTTTGTGAACTAAAAGTAAGTGCTCCAGTTCCCGCTCGTTATTTGCTTACTTTTCATAGATTTTTTTCTAAGCTGGTATGGACTATGTTAGAGTATCGGATGACTATCTATTTCACCAAATCAGTATCCTCTCTTTTGTCACAACGCTTGGTTTCCACAACCTATATCACAACCTTGTCGCTAGTATTGACTCTCCTGTCCTCAAATTTGTAATTCAGATCCACCACGCATTTTCCAATGTGGCAATATAGTGCGCCTCTGCTATCATCTTGCTAGTGAACCCGGTTTCTCATGTATCACTCAACCTTACCACTATTGCTGGCATCATAGTATATTACCACTAGGCGCCCCCAACTAAGCAAGGAGTTGTGTATAAGTTGTGTACATTTATCTTGGTCGGCGTCCAGGCCTCATTGTTCCTTAGAAGGATGGGATGTCCAAGGACTCTGGGGGTGAGTCACAGTACGGAAGCAAAGCCTCCCTACTTGGCGAGAACCTTGCTCCTCCAAAACCACTAGCAAAAGAACATAAAACCTCAGCAATGAGTTTGTGAGGCTTGGCAATGGCAAGAAACCAGCGGGGTAGTGAGTCTAGTTAATCAACAGCGTCCAAGCCAAGTCTTCAGACGATCGAGTCTGGTATAAGGCCGTTATTTTGACCGCTGCGCAAAGCCAACAAACCAGTCAGAGGGCCAGGCCACGTGCAAGCTCGGCCCAAAGAACGGACTAATATGCCGACCTTAGAATGACCCCCAACACCATGGCCTTGTTTCGAAGGCTGGTCCGATATGCACCTAGGTACTTCATACAAGGATCAAAGCCTTAGGATCTATCCAACCACAATCTGAAGACAAACCACCAGTGTAAGGCTATATCTAATTCCCAAACTGGTCTGCTGAAACACGCCGGTAGAACGATCCAAAAACAAAAGGTTTAGGGGCGGTGATGTCCATAGAACGCGCTAGGTGCAGTACGACCAAACTCCCATCCCAGGAAACTCTAAATCTCTAAATCCGGACATCTCTAGCCGCAGTTTTAAGGCTCCCGACTACTCACACTTCTAAAACTCACTACAATACTATATACCTTGGCGTGTGAATGGACCATTTGCTACTTTAGTGCGAGCCGCGCGTCTAGGCAACTCGCTCTTCAGTGAAACACATGTCCTGCCAATTTATCATCGTAGCACCTAGAAATGCGCTGCTGCGAACATGCCGCTTCGACATCAGGAGAACTCAAAACATATACAGGTTGCCCCTTGAGCGGTAGCTTCAAAATCCCCTATCAACCCACATGATCATGGTCTACTCGCATCCACTATCAGTTCGGATACGCCACTACTACACTATACCTCCCACAAAATAGAATACGGTTATATACAACCTAATTGATATCGAGTAGAGCTCATCTTCCCCATTCTAGTTACACGGGGCCCTTGTCGCTTCTTCTTCTTCTTTTTCTTGCATATTTTGTTTTATATCTCTTGGTTGTGTGTACCGCCACTTGATGGTAGAACTCAACGATGGCACATTGGTGCTTTCAACAAAGGCCGACACGGGAGGATTGGGCTGTGTAAAAGAGAGGTCACTAGAGCTTTGGGATGGGAACACCACTCAAGGAAGAATGGGTACCGGGAATGGAGACAACGCCCCTTTTCGCTGTTTGACGGCCGCTGTAAAGCGGCCTTGGCAAATTTCTTTTCGCAAGTCTCACTAACGAGGCTCACAGGAGTAAGTTCAAGCCATATTTCTGCCTCGAACGAGGCTTTATGATATGACTTTGCAACTTCCCGTACACTCACTCCTACAGTCGGTAACCCAAGACGTCATGGTAGAGATGAACCGATGTTAACGGTAGCTAGCAGTTACGTGGCATGTTATGGTCCCGTCGTAGAATCAACGTAGTTCATGGGACTAGAGCTTGAACATTATGCACCGCTATAAAATCCTGGGGTTTCGAGCTTTTTCTTCTTTCAAGCACCAATTATGGCCATGGTGCGATCATCTTATCTCTATGCTCCGAAATATAGTGCAGACTTGATAGCTGATGTATTAGAGCCAGTAGATAATCATGGCTCATGTAGCGCTGTATCACCATCTGCTTAGGCTAGTAAGGACGTGTGCTAAACAGTTCGAAGAGAATTGGTTTTCCCCGTTCTCCATGTGTGTAATCCGCTTCTCCCCTCCGTGTAATAATGGCTATTTATTACATACGAGCCAGTACGCTCAAGGCAGCAGAAGCGGAGGCAGATGTCAGTCTATAAATGACACAATAATGTACGTATCAAAATGTATCCGACGGCTCATTTAGAACAGTTCAGTAGCTTTGTCCGCGGTTAATTTTACGGTCTGGGGTTTCTAGAGCCTCCGTGTTTCCATGGGCATCTTTTCAGGACTATTTCTCCAGTACATTGCTCGGAGAGCCTCGCTACGAGAAACCCAGTTTTCAAACCACCACCATCATCTGCTTTATTAGTCCAGCACGATTCTCAAGGTTTGGAGACGCGGCGAGGGATGAAGATAGCGTGTCATAGTCAAACCTTGACTCCTCAGGACAAGGGCATGATGTCATATTCATTATCTTCAACACGCCAGGGTTATCGTCCATCATGTGGTGAGATGGCCGGGGCCAGAAGCCTGTAACAAATATGGAGTCTGACTAATGACTGATGAACTGTCTCCAGGGGCGACCTTACCCACATGATTTATTTTTCCCTTTTTCCCCTGCCTAGACCAAAGCAACAGTTCCAGCCTCAGGCAAGATGAGCTTCCCTAAAACCTTCCTTCTTACATGACTCTTAGCCTCCTTTCAATAAACCCTTACAACCCAAACAAGGAGTGATGTAGTATGACTAACATGGCCAAGCCGAGAAAAATACAAGTACAAGTCGTCCATCTCAAAATCCAAGTGCGACTTCAAGTCGTGAGAGATAGCCCATGGAATACTTGTAGAGATGCTTTGCCATCAAATCAGGAGTGGTGGGAACATGTGCCTAAACTTATGAACACACACGCATGTGCAGGCATAACCACAGCCGTAGTCATAGATGCCTAGCTTGTGGGCAACGAAAAACTCACCATGCCCCAAGATATATGAAGGTGTCTATACATACAATAATTTGTCTTTCTTGTCCATCTGGGAAGAACAAGCAAAATAAAATCTAAACCTAGATTGTCGCAAACCCTATCATGAACTTTTTCGTGCGACAACCATATGCATAACTAGGAGGCACCTCTGTCTTGTAACTCCCGAGCCCGTCTGTCCTCAATCTTTGACTCTCATTCCCATCAGCCTCATTTCAATCATTAGTACCACTACATGGTCTTCCCTTACGATCGCAGCCTTTGACATCTAGGTTAAAGATAGAATGTGGCCCGTGCAAAAAGTCAGAGAACGGTACTCGTCATGTTTCATCAAGAAGAGTCTTTAGATATGAGGCAAGGGTCACAAGTCTATGCAGATATTAATAGGAACATTGACTTAGCAAGACTGACAAAGCGCGGCACTTTCTTGTTTTTCTCGTGCCATTAGGGCTTAAGGTATGTATGCAGGGTTGTGTGTGAAACCCTTATGAACGACGTAGATTGCTCAATTCGTCAATACAGTCAGATATATCCTTGAAGGAAAGCTTGGACACAGATTTCAGCTGGCTTGGTGAAAGCTATGATTATGGATAAATGCAATGCAGGTAAAGCTTGGGAATAGCCGTAGCTTATGTAATGACTACCAAGTATGCCACATACTTCTGATGCTCAAAAGCTGAAAGTAATTTATGTATTATTTCTTGAAGGCATAATCCTGTGGCACGAAACGCTGGGTGATAGTTGGTAATTGGCAATAATTATGCAAGACTGTCATGGTACGTCAGACACTTGCAATTTATATAACCGTTCTCTCAAGTGATCATCATTGTAGCATTTGCCTATAATTAACGAACTGGAACTTTATAGTTGAACCTATTTCTTTTTTTCCCTATTTTTTGTGATTGGAGAACCGCTTCTTTTTATTTAGTCTAAGCGTAATCTTCAAAGACGTCCGCTAGACCGTCCAAGCTTATAGTAGAGACTAAAATCCCCTGATTCTGATGCCGGATCAGGAAGAAGAAGAGGAAGAGATGGGAGAAAGAAGAGGGAGAGGAAGACAAACAGGAAAAAAGAATGGCCACTGTAGAAACAGATAAGCAGTATGTGTGAAGAAAACGGTATTGTCATATGCTTTATGCGAGTACGAAAAGCAAACACGAACTGTAGCACATACGATGCCAATCTTTCGAAGGGAAAAGCCTACCCGAGGGAAGAGCTGCCAAAGATAGAAACGCATGACTATGTAAACATTGCCAATAAACAAGTAAATAAACAAGCCAGACCATTTTGCAACTAGCAACGAGAGTTGTTGTGTGCCGGGCACTGTGAAGGATACTAGCAGTCACGTAGGAAGGGGGGCAAGAGGGGATGTAGAAGGGCTACAAAGTGACGTTCCATGAGATAAGCCTGAAACTTTGCATGCACAGTATTTGGTGTCAAAAAGTGGCAAAGTATGTGCAGCTCCTAGCCTTGGACGGCTTTCTGGGTAATATCACATTCGGGGAGCCATCCTGCGTGACGGAACGTATTGATATGCAATCAAGTGCAAAAAGCCCACGAGATTTGCGGGATGAAACTGCTGCTGGTCATCCCAAAACAGCGAATGGGGATAGGTTTGGAGTCTACGGTATGTCAAGGCAGGTCTACGCAAGTCTGTAGCTTCGAGATATAAGTATCATAGGCCGACCGTCACTTGTAACCAAGCACTGCTCTTAATACTTGCTGCTTATTTTCCGTATCTTCGTTCATATTGCCGTGCCGCTGTTTTTATTGTGAAAGACAAGCCTTCTCTCTTTCTTTCATGCAAGCCCTAGACTCCACTTAATAATTTATAGTCGCCTTCTCAGTCTATCACCCGATATATCTTGTTTTACTCATTTTCCCTTTCGCTTGCGCCGCTCGTTTCGCTGTTGAAAGAACACTCACTTCCCTCCCGCCTGGATCTTCCTCTTTTGCTTCCTCCTTTTCCTGGGCGCAAAAGAGGCAAAAACAGAAGCATCGCTACCCCCTCGCATTCTAGCTCATTGCTGGCTCGTATTTTCGGCATTAGATCACTTTTGCGCGTTCTCTAGCTCTCCCTTTGACGGTCTGCATACATCTGCACATATTTGCATACATACGTCTGTATACACTATACTTGCCGTATGTACTTTTGATGTACACGTGCACACGCACTACCTTCACAAGTACACAAAGTAGACAGACACACGAGCAAAGACATACAAACTCGCAGAGCTGAAGGGGCCCTTCCCCACCTGCCCCCTCCTCACTAGCCTAGCCTGAGCCGAAGCGCGGCTGTGTCTCTACAATTGGCTTCCATCTACCAAGCCCTCCCTGTCTTTGCCTTCTTTTCTTTCTATTTTTCACCCTCCAAGCCTACTTACTGCCTGCCTTGTCAATCTTTCACCCCTGCCTTGCATATCTTTACTTTCTCGGCCCAAGGCGGGCTTGTTTGCTGGGTCCTCCATCTTTCCAGGCTTGTCTTCTCCTCTTCTATTCTATTTTTTCCCTGTCTCTTAGCTGCATAAAGCCTCTTTCAGGTGACCCCAGCGAAGCAAAAAGAAAGGCTGTACTTGTACTGTATATTTGTTTGGTCTATCGGTACATCGGTACTTGCAGATGTACTTGGCACACGACGTAGACATACGTACGCATCTGCTCTTTCCTCACTACCTTCTTTCTTAGCCGCTCCAACGGCTCATCCCATCCCATTCCCACATAAAGGGCTCGCATTCCTACCTTCAGGCTTCTCTTTCCCCCCTCAGTCTCCCTCCTCTCCTCCTGCTCTTCTCATGAGAATCGCTCCTCAGCCGAACCAACAAGTTCGCAATCGCAAATATACGAAAGTGTCAGTGTTGTGAGTGAGGTACTTTTCTTTACCTCAATTTTTACTTACATATTTATTATTTAATAATCTCCTTCATTCTTTCCACCACCGCCTTTTTACTTGTTTTGCGAACCGGCCTTCTCTTGAAAGCCAGCCTCTCTTCGCTGCTGTCTGTCTATCTTTCAACCACCACATAATTGCGACGCTTTGTTGACCGACAAAAATTCACAAAGCCCAACCTCTTCTTAAACTTTGTGTAAACCTCCGCCTGCAGATATTTATTTGCTTTGCCAGGCCCGGCCCAATCCAGGTTTCATATACCATCGTATCATCGGCCTACTTTACAATTAATTATTCAAGACTCGTTAGATCGTGATCTTGACAGCAGTTTTGATTTGCAAACTTACCACTCCCCATTAATCAACTTGGACAATAATACCCTTCGATTTCAGCTTCCTTAAACTTTCTACACTCATTGTCTTCTTCCTTTTCCAATCTCTTAATTGCTTGTCGTCACTATGAACGCCACAAGTCTTATGCCCGGCCAGCGTCTACTGGTCCGCAAGAGACCCCGCAACTCTGAAGATGAAGGCTCTGACTTGGTCAACTTGCCTAGCGCTGGCCTTAGTGAACACAGAAATGTAAGCTTTTTTGTGCTCTGAACTTGCTTTTTTGGTCGCCTTTTTATTAACGAACATGTCTTTTCTATAGAAACGCCCCAACTGTCAGCCTCTTCCAGAATCCGCCTTTGATAGCTCAGCATCAGCTTCGTTTGGGTTTGATTTTACTTCTACCAACATGACTTTGGCTACTGAGCCTCTCTACTCCAAGGCCGAACAATTTGTCCACCAGCAAGCCCAAAACAATTTGGTTAGCCATATTCCTACTCCTATTGATGCATCATTCCCAGGCCAACATCGGTCGTGGTCTGGTCCTGGCCCTGCAATCTCGTGCCTGAATGGCTCCCGCAAAATTTCAAATGAACATGAAAGCATAATTTGCCAAAGTGTCGACGACTTCACTATCCCACGTACCATTGAAACTGATGGTTCGTGGTCTGATGCACATCAGAATCCGGCCAGGGCTGGCTTGCCATCACCTGAGTCCAGCTTTGATAGCAGCATGCAGGAAGATGATAATGCCGATGTCGAAATGGACTATGAGCAAAGCTCCGACCGCGAGCTCCCGCCTCAGATGCAGGTGCCTATTCTGCAGAAGCCCTCCTCACTACATCCTGAAACCAACCCTTCTCCTTCGTGGAAGGGCCATAACCGCTCCCGTCACACTGTCAACTCATGGACTTGGCAACCTGGTATGAAGCGCAGTTTTAGCATTGAATACTGCTCGGATTGTGAGAAGTGCCAGATGAAGGTTCCTGGGCATTTCAACCATATTGTCATTTGAGGGCAACATTCACATATTCTAATCCGTCCAGCTTCAGGCAATCTCCAAACACCTTGGTAGGTTCTTGGAGAAAACCTTGATGGTATTTCTTGAACGCATTTGGACCAGCAAATTGGACGCGAAAGAAAGCCACAATATTTAACGGCAAGTACACATTCATTACGATACTTATATATCACTACCTCATACATGTCACCGCAACATGTCACCGCACACAACATTTCTTCATTCTTTTTGCACATGTACCATCTACTTCCTTTTGTTCACACCCAATGTCAACTATCTATTCACAGGGGATATGCATAGTCCCTAGGGAGACTGCACTCATCATTATGAACTTGGCGTTTTCTTTTTCCCGTTACTTTTGTTCTGTTCTTATTTTCACCTTTCCTTTGTTTAATGCACTTGGGGGCGCTATGGTTTTTCTGATTTAAAGGGGCCTTTTGTAGTCTCCATTCATTTCCCCCCTGGCTTACTGCTTGTGAAGCTACTACCAGACCAATTGTATAATGATTGATCATATACGTTTTTTCCAACCTCATATTATTTTTTTACCATCGTTCTTCTCATCTCGTGAATGTGGCCCAAGTTCGAGATTCAAATGTAAATAATGTCAAGTTTTCACATTTTTGTTAGAGCCTTGAATGTTTGACATTGAAGAAGCTTAAGCCATGGTGATTATGCTTCTGGTAGTGGTCCAGAACTGATGGAGACCGTGCCCTCTTTGTCTCTTTGTAACATGTGGCATCATGTTCGTGTCTGGCAAGAGGAGCAAACTTGAGATTCAAAATTATATTGACGTCGTTTAAATACACCAAATAAATTATTCCATAAACGCCTTCTAATGCTATAATACAGGCCCTTTTGGCGAACCAAGGAAGGCGGATTTTATATGTTTTTCTTTTTCTTTCAACCAGCACGTAAGGAGCATACACTTGGGCACAAGGGAAAGATAATTGCCTGTGTCCCTTGTGCTCTTCTTTGTCTACTGCCGGGTTGGTTTTTACTTTTTTTTCCTGTTATTTCTTAGAAAAACCACCACTTCTTTGAGGGCTTGGAAGGCATAGGTGTAACTTGATTCTCTTTGTCAAAGGCCGTTTTTCCGGCGTCAGAAATAGACACCACTCCGGTCTCCTCTTGGACCTTCTTATCGACAGAGTCCCATATTGACGACTTGATGGGCTTGGAAGGAGGGTTGAGGAGAGGAGGAAGCCTGTTGTCTTTAGCCTCAGCCATGGCAGCTTCAACCATTTGTAGTTGTTCTGGGGTAGCCTTGCCACTTATAAATGCGACACGGGCAGCTTCCAAACTGTCAGCGGCCATCTTCTGTTGTGCTTCGAGGAACTCGGACTTTCGTTGCTTGTTGAACTTGATCATGTCAAAGGCAGCATATACAGTGAAAACAAATGCGACGGCTATGCAGTAGATGGTTAGTTGGCGTACTTTCGATAAAGTCACACCCTCAGCAGTAGTAGGGCGACGAGAGGAAGAGAGAGAGGGAGGGGGAGGGGTGATGAGATTTAGATGAGGGTTATGAAGATTTACCAGTAAGTCCAACCAGACCGCGCTGGGTTACACGGTGCATGACGTCAAAGAACTTGCGGCCTTTGAGAATAATTTGATCAGTGGAGCTAAGAGGTGCTTCACGTGCAGCAAGATGAGCAGCTCGTAAACGAGCAACTCTTTGAGCTGTTGTTTCGCCAACAGGACCCCTCGCGGCATTCTTTGAGGGCATGGCCTGAGCCTGAGGGGTTTGTGATGTGAACCGAGTTGCAGTACCGACACTACGGGGGCTAGTAGGAACCGACATTGTGATGTAATTGAAGATATATGCTTGCAAATTGACGAGACTCGAGGCTGTTTGCTAACGGCAGTTGCGAGAGAGGCCTAGCGACTGATAGGTGGAAAGAAACCAAGTGGTATTGAATGTATGAATGTTAGAAAGATATAAGCTGAGAAATCACGGAGTCGTCGAGTGGGGAGACGGATCTGCTATGACAGGCTTCAACGGCCGGGTCACGTCTAGTTCATGACATTACGTTAACTCCGCTGAAGATTTCGACTCCGAGACTATGGATCCACTTTTGAGCATCTTATCTAAAACTCTTTCTATTGGTTGGCGATAAGGCCGCTAGTAGACTGCTTCCTGCACGTGATCTTTACTTTCTGAGTAATCTGCCGAGCGGTGAAGAAATAGCCCCACCGCACAAGTCAGCGCACAACCCCAAAAAATGTCGGTACGTACCGTTTTTTTTTCCAAGATGCCTAGGGCTAATGGACCACCTCTAGAAATCTCAGCTAGTCGCTGACCCTCACCTTACAACTCCATACATTTCGAGATCAACCATACACTGGTCGGGCAGACAAAATGGCGATCAAGCACAACCAGAAGATTATCAGCAACCATTTCCGCAAGGACTGGCAGCGCCGTGTGCGGGTGCACTTTGACCAGGTAAGCAGAAGTGCTGTCATTTAATCAACAACCTTTCCTGCACAATTGAAAGAATCTCGAGAGACAAAACATGAGATTATGGATATGAAAGAAATACTCTAGACAAAGAGTTTCCGTCCATTGCGAAAGTGGAATTGAAACGCTTGCTTAGATTTCATGGTTATGCTAACCATTTGTTATTTTAAAATCAATAGGCTGGCAAGAAGGCTTCTCGCCGTGTTGCTCGTCAGACCAAGGCCGCCGCCGTTGCTCCCCGCCCCCTGGGTCTGCTGCGTCCCGTCGTCCGCTGCCCTACCATCAAGTACAACCGCCGCCTGCGCGCTGGCCGTGGCTTCTCTCTCGCTGAGCTGAAGGTAAACATATCTTGCCAATCCGAATTCGCTCCATAAACTCCACCGATACGCCAAATTCGACGACTGCTCTTCCCAATTTATTCAACACATCGTCAAATCTCGCTATTAGATATTTCCGCCGATTAACTTGCGAGCATGATTTTTTTGGTTGAGCGAAATAGCCAACTAACTAAAGTTATACACTTTTCGAAAAAAAAAAGAATCGGCTGCTACGGTGGACAATATGGAGCGACACTCAAAACAACACTTTTTGTACGCATGTGAATATGCCATTAACTTTAGTACTTTTCTTTAGGCTGTTGGTCTGTCCGCTCGCTACGCCCGCACCATTGGTATCTCGGTCGACCCCCGCCGCCAGAACCTCTCCGAGGAGAGCATTGCCAAGAACATCGAGATCCTCCAGGACTACAAGAAGCGCCTGATTGTCCTGCCCAACTCCGAGGTTGACATTTCTAAGGTCGATATCAAGACCAAGAACACTCACAGCACTACCCTGGTTGACACCACCATCAAGGAGATCAAGACCTCTGAGATGCCTGCTCCCGTTGAGGGTGGCGCTTACCGCAAGCTGCGCGTGGTCCGGAGCGAAGCCAGACTTCTCGGCAAGCGTGAGAAGCGGGCAAAAGACAAGGCCGAGGCCGAGGCTGCTAAGAAATAAAAATATCTCTTCTTTGGGATGCTCTTTGCATGTATGGCGGGTACATTGGTCACAGCGGTTTCTGCTAGTTTATAAGGGACAGAGAAACGGCAATAAAGAACGGTTTTGCATCCTCCAAGAAAACAGCAGCAAGCATGAAGATGAATCAAAAAAAAATTTGGTTAACGCAAGGCTTTTTAACGGGATTGGTCTCCTTTGGGTTCCTACTACTATGGCGTATTGTCTGATGATTTTTCTATCTATCCATTGGCATTCGCCTCGGATGTCAAGAGATATGGTTTACATGAAAAGAATCGCTTGATTTGGGGTCCTTTTAAGTTCGTCTATGTGTGTGTATATTAGGCATTGTTTTATGGAAGGAAAAAGAAATCGGGACAAACAAGCGGTTATATATACTCGCCAATTTACTCTGTTTTGCGTAGAAGATCACTGCCTTGCTTGATGAGATTCACAAGGGTAGTCTTGACTGACGATGGCATGTCGTTGTTTGCCTGCTTGGTCAGCTCAGAGATCATCACGAGAGCGTTCTCACGGTCGATAGCAGCCGTGGGCTGAGCACCCTTGTTGGCCTGAGCAGCCTCGGGACCCTGGGGCTGTAGCGACAGACCGTCGACAAGGGACGTAGACTCGGCAATAGAAACTTCATCATTTGGACTCTTGGAATCCCCGACATCTTCAGTCTCTTTCGTTCCATCAGCCTCCTTGACCTCAGTAGCCTCTTCAATCTCCTCAATATCTGTGGCCTCCTTGACTTCCTTCTTTTTCTTGATGCCGGTGATGGTTTCAGAAAGGGCATCCATGACGGCATCGTTTTGAATGACTTGCTGGATAATCTGGGCACCATCGCTAGTCCGGCACATCAGGGCAAAAACAAACCAGCCCTCGCTGCGAAGAACAGGAAACTTTGATTGGCCAACAAGGAAGGAAAGAGGCTCAGAGATAATGCTGTGAGCGGTGTAGAAAGCAGCCCGGCTAGAATCAGACACAATGGTAGCTGTGGTAGGGTCAGATGTATGCAAAAGACGGCAAATTGCAGCGACAGCACGAGAACCTTCCATCTTGGTGGGCTCTGCGTCGCTACGCTTGAATACTTGGACGAGACGGTGAATATGGGTTTTGCCGTCAGCGTTGGCATTTTCGCTCTCTGTCCTGGACAGGTCGTACAGGCGAGTGAAGTTTGCCAGGCTCCCAGTAAGCAGGAGGCGTGTCAGTGAGACAGCAGCAAACTGCACTTGGGGATTAACGTCATACTCCCAAATGCGCGGAAGAACTTCGGGTGCTAGCAGGCCGGAGCTTCCAATCAAGTCTTTGTTTTGGGGAGGGATAGAGAGGTTCTTCAGGAAGGAAAGACAGGCGTGTAGCAGTTGCGAGTCAGTAACAGATTTGTCAGAAAGAAGCGCAATTAGCGGTTCGTGCATTTTGTTCTCTTCTGCCACCATTGCAGCCACAGTAGCATCACTTCGGGCTAAGTTGCCTAGTGAGATGCAGGCGGCGGCTGCTAAGTTTGTAGGGCGGAGTGGCGAGATCCAGCTTTTCAGGGTCATGCACACTGCGCTTTCAAGCGGGAATTTTACGGCAAATTCAGGAAGCGCTGTTATATCCGATATGGCATTGAAAGACGCCCACCGGGCTTGTCTTAACTTCTCGGGCTCATCTGATTCCTCATCGGATGTATCGGCCTCATACTTTGTATAGGCAGCTTCAAAAACAGAAAGCAGAGTAGCCATGGCATTGGGTGTTTCTAGTATGCTGGAGTGGAAGCGAGGGGCGGCTAGATAAGACAGTGCAGTAGACAAAATGGAAATAAAATCGTCCAGGTCTCCCATCAGATCGGAGCGGAGGGCAAGTGATAGGAGAATAGGTGGCAGAGTGGTGGGGGCCGACTCGGTCTCGGAATCTACACAGTATTAGCGGGCTACAAGCGTTTCCTTGCATTGGGCCTAGCATAGCATAAACGACATACCATGGGTAGTGAGAATACCAAGAAGCTTAGAGGTGAGGTTGAGTGAGGGCTCAGCATGGCTAGCCAAAGGGCCACTGAGAACCGACGCAACGCTGGTACTAAACTTGGCATCGGCTACGGCCTTTTGGGCGGGTTCTTTTTACCAAATTCCAATGTCAGCATGAGTAGCTTGCGAGAAGAGAGGCAAAGAGACTATACCGTAGTCAACGCAAACGTTGTATAGCACTGGCACGATGAACTTCATCACACTAGTGTCTGTAAACTGCGATACCAGAGTAGGGATGAAGCCGCCATTTACAACGAGAGCCCTGTTGTCATCTAGTTAGGGCGGCAGTCAGTATACTCTATCTCGATGCTTGATCTTAACATTCACTACAACGGGTTTCTTATACCTCGTTCAGCACACGAGTTTCCTGTCAAGCGCAGGATCTGGACTTTAAGAGCATGAGAGATTTCTGGCTGGGCGAACTGGCCAAGCGCCAGTTCCAAAAAGCCGGATTTACCGGCAGGTTCACGCCATGAAGCTGTCGACGCGGTAGCCAAGGAAGCAACATTGTTAGTATCATGATTTTCTCACGCGAGGCATAACGGTGGTGAGTGATTTGAATAGACATAGAAGGAACATGGTGCCGCCATCTATGAACGCCGGGGACAGCAACCGAAGCAGCCCAAAGAGTAACATACGTTGTCTGCAAGAGTCGGCGATCTTCTCTACTAATGCCGTCGCTAGAGCACTATTATTGCTTGACAGAGCCTCCTTGACTGAAGTCGAGGCATCGGCTAGAATTTCTAGGCGTTTCTGGCAGGCTTCAGCATCAGTTCCCACGGTCCAAGATTTGAGGGTGGTTTCGAATTCTTCGACGGTTAGCATTGCGAAAGAAAGATAACAAAATAAGTCAGGAGATAAAGTAGTGTGAACAGGCGCAGTGTCTGCAATTTCTCTTGCAAGAAGTTCGTGGGTTGGGTTGGTTTTTACCCCGCGACTAACCCTAGTAAAGCACGAGGGTCTTTGCTATGAACAACGTGTCACGGAGATGATCTGCCAGGATTAGGGTTTAATGACTAGTCCTCCTTCGCTAGCCTCGCTGCAAGCTAGCGTTGCTCAACATACTCTTTAGTGCTGTATCACCACTGCCTAAGGACTACTTCATCTGAAAAGCAACGTCAGCCGATGTGCCGTTAGACTTGGGCGTCATGAGACGGAGACACACTGGCATACTTTGCCCGTCACACCAACCAAACGATGGTTTAGATATGAGACACAGCGACGAGGGGGAAGACCCGAACGAGCCTACGAGAAGTCCGAGACTAAGAGAAGAAGAATACGCGAGGGCCAGCATGGGGCCCGACCACGCGGTTTGATTCACTGCTTCGCGTTCTTGATGACGACGAGGCGCGGAAAAGCGAACGGCAACACGGCTGATACTGGACTGCATATATGGAAAGGCTGGGGTCAAGTGCGTACCCTCTGGAGAACACCCATGGGAAATCCTTGGTGGCGCTGGTGAGGTCTTGATGCGTGAGGATGAACTCTTGCGAGGATCCACACCGGCTCACACTCTTAGCATCCAGCCCCATCTTATCCAGTCTGCAGGCAGGCCATGAGAGCGATATGCAAGGATGTGGCTCATGTGATTTGATGCGATGTGACATCACTTGGTGCCCGTTTTGAGTGAGAGGCAGGCCTTGGGAGGGGAGACTAACGAGGAGAGAGGAATGGAGGGGCAAGACTTATATTCGCCTCAGAAAGCCCCCTTCTCTCATTTGGGAGCACAAGACCAGTTTTGCTATTAATTGCAGGGCGGCTCTTTGCTGCCTGCTTATTTCCCAGGAAACATACACCTTCACCACAGCTCATCTTCATTTTGTTTTTTCCAGGCTTGCGAACTAAATTATTAGTTTTCCAAGGCCTGAATCTTCCTTCATCGCCTGCACTCTTGCACTCTTGCACCCTGACATCTACTTTACTTTCCTTCGATCTTGTTTCTTCCTCTTGCGTAATCAAAAGATTCTTCAAGCATCATGGGTCGCCGTGACGACAATGATGAAGGCCTAGCCTACGGTGAATCCTTTGAGGGTACGAAGCGCAAGACTCTTAAACAGGCCCTTCGTAATGTGGACGAAAAGGTGGGAGGCTTAATACGCCGGAGCGATTCCAAGGACAAAAGGTTTGCGGCAAATGACGCAAGGAATTCTAGACCTAGGGAACAAAGCCCGGATGGTCATGGGACAAGGAACCAGCGGTATTCCATGGATAATAATCGCCAGCGTCCACCAAGTCCTCACTATAGAAATAGTGCTGGCCATCCTGACGAACGCGATAGGCCAGCCTTTAGGGGCAGCGACAATACCCATGATATGCCCGAGAGACTTCGCAAACCTTCTCACCCTCCCCCGCCATTTATAGATGACCGGGGCCGTCGCCCCTCTCATTCGCCTCAGCGCTTCATGGAATATCCCCATCGCCCCATTTCCCAATCACCAGATCGAATCCGTTTGTACCGAAGTAACAGTGATCTTGGACGGCAACAAAACATGCCGTCGTCTCACGTTGAGTTTGCACAGAGGGTAGACTCGCGGCCTCCATCTCCATCCCGTTTCCGGAACCCAGAATTGGCCCATCGTGGAGACGCTCGTTCGCCAGACGCGTACGTCGACGAAATCAAGTTTTCCGACGACGCAAGATCACATGTACACGCTGCTCTTCATAGCAACATACACTATGACTATCCCACACACGATAGTAGACAGCGCCCCCGATCTCGTTCTTACTCCCGCTCCCCTTCACTGCCTCCTGCCCACCATCTTGCCTACCGACCTGCATCGCCTGACAGTACGCACTCAAACGTGTATCCTCATGCTGTCCCCTCGCCCCCTTTGTCTTCGCGAGTTGGGCAGTCATCTGTGCACCATAACTCTAGCCCTTCTCCTTCGAGATACAGACGGGAGGATTCTATGCCCAGGCATCGTCCGCCAGGTCATGTCGGTAGTATTCCCCATCCGCCATTGATACGGCGCAGCTCCTCGTTTGACTCATTCAACCACTATCAGCGATTGGGCGCGCGTGGTCAGCGAGACCATATTCGCAAAAGAGAAGAAGAGTGCGAGAATAGCCGTCGAGACGAAGTGCCACATCTGGCAGTTCCTCGACCCGACAACTATCATTCCAAATTCAAGGCTCCTAGCGTGGTATTCTATGATGAAAAGCCCACAATGTCCAAGTTGGACTTCCTCAACCAAAAACATGCTATTCATGACCAGCAGACTTCGTTTCAATCTCGCCGGAGGCGGAATAGTAGCCCTGGCCGGCGTTTTGACTACGAACCTGATGTATATGGTCATGGCTACAGCAGTGATGAGGGGCGTAGCCGCTACTCAAGCCGTGAAAGAATCGATGACCTTGACTATTACGCCGAAGACGATGGGGGGCCAAATGCTGAAGGACGGAGGCGACGGGCATCTAAATATGCCCACTCTGATCGCCATCCAAGCCCTGATTCGATATCTAGAGTCGGGCGGGCTTCAAGGCGCAGGGAGGTCATGAGACGTGGCAAAACAAAGATGCCATTTAAATATACCGAAGAGCAGGCCATCCAGGATAAAGGATATCCATACCATGTCAAGGTAAGCAAGCTTGCACACATATCTTTCTTGTTGTTACTAGAGCTAACTGTTTTTCCAGAATCATTCGTTTATTATTGAATTTGCTCTTGAGCAGTCTCAGATTACGGAGCTGCTCACACTATCACAACAATACCGAGAGCATGGCGATGAGAAGAACAGTGAGACCTCCTCCCATAAACTTTCACAAGGCAGGAAACTGACCCTAGCAGATGCTAACTTTGCCTAGATGGTCGTGAAACCAAGTCTCGTCACCAAAATAAAGATGGCAATATTGTCGAACGCAAGAACCGCGAAAGCTTTCATGAAGAAATCGTGTTCAGCCCTAGCCGTGAGTTGAAACATCGATCTGAATCGAAGCACCGCTCTGAATCGAAGCATCGCTCTGAATCGAAGCACTGCTCTGAATCAAAGTACCGCTCTGAATCCAAGCATCGCTCTGAATCCAAGCACCGCTCTGAATCGAAGCATCGCTCCGAGTCTAAGCATCGTCGTCGCCGTCGTTCTTCATCGTCCGTCTCGCTGTCTCCTCCTCCCCAGCCTCTTCGTGTTTCATACCCAATGGCTGCTCCCATGCCGGTTGCAATCCGCCCTGACGCACGAATCGTTGATGCCGCCCCCCCAAGCGCATATGATATCGGCAACTCTGTGCTTCCGCTTGTAAACACTGTTGCGTCCCCAGTCGAAAACATGCTTTCATACGCCGCCATTGCTCCACCACTGACACCGGTCTATGGGTCAAGTATTGGGCATACCTATACTGGCTCTGCACAGCCGGGTATCGATCCATCGATTGAAGCCGCGGTCATGTACATGCCAGACCACGCTACCATGTCCATGGTAGCAGGCTCAATCGTTTCCTCGGATAGCTCGCGGTCGCGTTCACGCACTCGCTTGCATTATCGATCCAAGTCAAAGCGCGGCACATCCCGACACCGGTCGCGGCATAAATCCCGTAATCGACACTCGGGCGCGCGCTCCAAGTCCCGGCGTCGCAGTCATAGCGCGGGGGATATGATGGTCTGGGCGGAGAGAGATGGCCATGGTCGACTGGTTGTGCATGAAGATACTGTCCAGGAGGTTAAGGAGAAGCATGGGGGCACACGGATTGAACTGGATAGCAAGGGGAGACTGAGGGTCAGTCGCCCAAAGCCTTAGGGAGACAAGCATGAAGTATTATCCGTCTTTCTCTGGCAGCGCGTATTGCACATGTAGACAGACCTCTGGAGGAATACATAGATAGAATCTATTGATTGTATTGTGCGACACTGTCTCTCGTCCATGAAGATATAATAAATAGCCAGCCCTCTCTCGACGGTAAAACCGATGCCTGTCCTCTCTAAAACAAGCCATCAAGGCCCGAAGTAGTGAGGAGGAAGAAAAGGCCTCCAGCCAAGCCTACTCAGCAACCACCACTGGACAGCAAAACAATCTAGACTGACTGTTACTAACTAGACAGCCAGACGAAGCAAGCGAGTGGGAGTGGTGGTCACAGAACAGGACAGGGCTGTTGGGACAATAGGTTAGCCTTCCCTAAAGAAGCGCAGGAAGAGGAGAAAAACAAAAGGAACAAAGATGGAAGATGCAGGCGAAGATGAAGATGAGAATGCGTTGTATTCTGGCGAGCCTGCTATATCCAACGTCTTGGTTCTCTTTGCTTTCTTCTTTTTGTGTTTTCCCTTCCTGGCTTATAAAAGGAACCTTTCCATGCGAATCTGTGAGACGTTAGTAAAGAGCGGATCTCTGTCAGTTGTGTTTAGCGAAGTTTTCGATTTGTCACTCATAGAAAAAGAGATAATAGGAGAGAGAAAGGGAGGTAAGCAGCCGCTGGTTTGATGAGCGCCCGCAAAAAAGAGACGAAACAGTCAATATATGAAGTTTTCCATTTGCAGCAAAAGAAGGAAAGAAAAAGGGAGAATCCCCGGCCTTCCCTAGTGTTCGTGCTTCTGCCTCTTATTTCTGCGCGAGAGAACATATGCAGCTTTTCTTTTCTTCTTGGGGGTTGTTTTATTTCTTGAGGCATGACAAGAGCCTTGGTCTCAAAAGGTGCCAGTCAGTAGCAAGAGACCAGGGCAGTGTTCTTTCTGCCTGTGAGTCTGGGGACAGCCCCATGTCGGGGAAGAAAACAAGGAAAAGCCTCAAAAGAGCCTTGCTAGAATCTCTGGACAAGAAAGAGAGATAAAAGGGAACGTGAATGGCCAGAAACCCTCCCTTCTGCTGGGTTAATAAGAGATAACAAAAATAAAAAAAGAACCTGCCGGTCATACAGGAAACAATAAACACGGCCCAAAGCGGACGAGAGCATACGCGTACGCGCGCCTGCACGTGGTGGCTTGTCCACAGTTATCTGCCCTCTGACAAGAACGAGAGCACGAGCACCAGATTGACATACAGCGCCAGCGAATCTCATGTTTCCCGCCTCGATGGCTGCGAGGGACACAGGATACCAAAAAGAATGGCAGACTGACAGGCATCGCCGCGCTTCGTAGCCTGCAGATTAGATGCACAGGCAAATACACAGGCATGGATACATGCATGCATGCTTTCTTGTGCTTGCTTGTGCATCTATCTGTGCTAAAAGCCCCTCCATATATCCATCCCCTCCGTTCCCCCCTCCTTCGGCCTCCCTCCCCTCAAAAAAGACACAAGGCTCAGCCGCAAGGGAAATAAGAGCTTGTCGCGTGAAAGAAGTGCGTGTGGGACATAGAAAACAGTAAAGCCATGCAAACAAGTTCCTCCTCTTTTATGAACCTCCCATACCCGATATAACAAATAACAAGAAACCAAGTCTCCAGTTGACAAAAAAAAGAAAGGCAGAATAAGAAAAAAGAAGAAGAAAAAGAAAAACGCCGAAGACGCCAGGCTTAATAGGGCGCAAAAGAGAAAAGGGGATCAATAGTAAGCAGAACAGCAGAGGGTAGAAATGACATAGTTGTATGTGTCATGTCCACTTCTCTTTGTCAGACCTCCACCCCTCCCCCTATCTGCGGTCTCTTCTCCTATCGCCCTTCCTCTCCCCGCGCCGCCCACCCTGCCAAGAGCGCGATTGAGGCTGTGATGGTGGAGGCGGCGGCGGCTTGTGTGACGGTGGTGGTGGGTATAGTCTGGCAGGAAGAGATGAGCCACTTCTAGAGCCATTGCTGTACCCATTGCTGTTGCCATTGTTACGCATGGCCCTGGTAGTCATGTTGTTGTAGGTCTCTTCGAGGATCTGACGCTGGTCGTCGAAGTGTGCGTAGTTACCACCAAGAATGGGCTCTAAAAGACTCTTGATGTTCTTGGTCTTCTTCTCGGCGGCTTCCAAGCGCTCTTGCATAGTATGATAGGCGGCAGCAAAGCAGCTAGCAATTTCCGAGAATCTGGATGAACCG
This sequence comes from Ceratocystis destructans, assembly GCA_038407095.1. NCBI lineage: Eukaryota > Fungi > Ascomycota > Sordariomycetes > Microascales > Ceratocystidaceae > Ceratocystis > Ceratocystis destructans. Next base: position 63,229 of record JAXASZ010000668.1, read on the forward strand.
CCAGAAATGTCGTTTGATACGTTGTTAGGATCGATTACAGAAAGGCGATCAGTGCTCTTGTAAACAAGAGACTGGACATGGGTCTAGTGATGGTTAGCATCATATATGATGATTGCAGGGAGCTTGCTGACTTGACTTACCTTGGGCACGTAGGCAGGAGGATTCAGCTGGATGGCAACCTTGGTGTAATCAAAGTTGTTTCCGTATAGGTTGAAGAATTCCATGAGAAGCTCACCAATATGCTCATCCGTGGCCATGTTAAGATTCTGGATGGCAGGGTCTAATTGCAACATGCTCACAACAAGACAGCACACTGAAAAGCCACCAATACCGCCATTGACAGGCTCGTTTAGAGCTCGGATGGCAACAAAGTTCTTGATCAATGTAACTAGCTTTGGCATGATGGGAAACTGGTCACGCCATTGCTTGAAAGTTGCGATGGCATCTACGCCACTCAAATTCTCAAATGAGACATCGACACGAAGATTCGTTTGGCGATCTACATACTTGACAATAGGCACCTTGGCACCTAGAATCATTTGGATAGAGTCGGGCATGCTCAGCTGGTTGTTCACCAAAAAAGCGCGGAACTTGTACATGAAAGACTTTGACCGGGGCTGAGCGGAGCCCCCCTGGAAATGCCGGCGCGAAACAAGCACGAGATCCATGTCTGAGGTTGGTAGATAAAGGCCAGACATGAAAGACCCAAAGCAACAGACCTCACAGTCAGCAAGAGCATAGTTACGCTTGATTCCGGCCTTGAGGCGATCAATCAGATCCTGACGAACAGCCTCTTCTGACTGTCTAGGCTCGATGTAGCTGTGGAAATCGCGCACCTCCTGGCTCAACCTTTCTGTGATATCAATGTCGCCATCCGCAGGCTTTAGCCAGGGCGTGGAGAGCTTTTGGCCAGGAGCAAGCGCCCATTCACCGTATAAGGAGTTGAGAATGGCCATGCCACGGGCGTCTCTAGCCTTGCTGCGGGGTGCCGGCTTGATAATATCACTTGCAGAGCGTTTCCGCGAGCCTAGGTCATTTGTGGGCGTGGTAGGAGCAGAAATATTAGTCCAGGTGCCATCACCAGGACTGCTAGGAACAGCCTGGGCGTTGTTATTCTCTGCATCGCTGTCCTCGAAGAAGATTAACTCATCTAGCTCGTTGGCCTGGGCCGACTTGTCTTCCTCGATACGACCCTTGCGGATAAGTTTGACGAGGTCCTTGGGCTTTGCGTGGTTATTTTCGGGTTGGGGAATGGCAGTATAGGGGTTGGGGTTTGACCAGCGAGGGAGGGCCGGCGCATCCTTGGCCTCGGCAGAATTCATGCTGGCACTATCTACACGGTTCTTGTTGGCCTCGGTTGAAGCATCAGATGGTGACTCGTTTGACCGCTTGCGCTTAGAAGCACGTTCTTCCAGACTATCCGAGGCAGCATCAGCGTTGGCGTCAGCGTTGACATCGGCATTGACATCAGAGTCCTCTTTCTTCTTTTTGTTGGCACTTTGCTCAGTGCCTGGTTCAGAATCACTGTCGGACATTTCCATTTCTAGCTCCGAGTCATCGGAGATTTCATCCTGTGTTTTGTATCGCACGCCATCCTTGGAGTCGCGCAGACTAATGGGGGGCGCAGAGCTATCGAGCGTCAACATGGGGCGTTCTAATGCGTTGAAGCGCTGCCATGCGGGACGGCCTCCTCGGCCACCAACAAAGGAACCGCGACCACGTGGTCTCCAGGTGTCTCTACCGCCGTTTCTCGGGCCATCACGATTTCTGTGGCGTGGTGGGGCGTTGGACGCTTCGAATTCTGAAGCGCGATCGTGGAAGCTCTTGTGGCCACTGCCGGGCGCAGGCATGCTAAACGTGAAGTCGCTTTGGGGTGGACGGAAGCTGTCTTGGCGGTTGTCGCCTTTGGTCGAGTTTTTGTGGGAGTTGCGGCGGTCGCTGTTGCGAGGTCCAGATGGCGGGCGAGCAGGAAGGGTCGGATGGCCAGCGCTACTGCTGTTGCTGCCAGCCTTGTCGCTGTTTTGGCGTCGGCTGCCATTGCCGCCCCCCGACGACCGGTTCCTACGGCTAGGCATTTTGCGGGCGTTATGAAGAGGGGGAAAGACGGATAAATACACGTAGTATTCTAGTACGATAAATGAAAATCAATTATGCTCATACGATAGACACGACGAATGGCCTGTTTGATAGTTGTATAAGGTTGATAGAGATAAAGCCAGGACTCCATAAACTTACTAACCTACGCATGGCCTGAATTTTTCAGCGACAAGATATGATTGGCTAGCTGGCTCGCGCAAGGCTACTTGCCTATCGATTACAGGACTAGTCAGAAAAGCGCGAAGGTCGAGGTCACGTGCTTAGGGTCCTAGCGCCACACTTGAAATGGGTCGCCACAGCTAGGTGGAGCCGGACAAGCCAGACCCAAGCCCCCACAAGACTGCTATGAAGCTCAAATTTAACGGCTTTTGTGCTCACAAAGAGCGATCTCCTTCTAGGATGAGCGCTCCGAGATACTTGGTGACCCACATTTCTGGTGACAAATTACACTTAGGTTTCCTGAAATGGACCACAAAACTCTTGCTCCTTCACCTCCTCATTCTGCAAGCAAATGCACAAGAAATACAAATTCAAAGGTTCTGTCCGACGTTTAACTGACAAAAAGCCAGGCAGGAAGGACGAAGGAATCTATTTGGATTCGCTTTGGTTTTCTGCAAGCTGCACAAAGCTAGACGACAAAGCTTTAGCTTAGCCCTGAGGCTCTCCTCGGGCACTCTCTTCTACTCGCTTATTTCTTTTTTCTTTTCTGCCATAAGCTTCGGTTACGACAAGTAGAAGTACTTGCTTTGCTTGCCTTGAATCTATTGGCTTGTATGCAGCCCAGAACGCACCGGAAAATCAGCAAATGGCTTGATTGCTCTTATCTAAGCGCAGGTGGATGTGGTGGGGGGCGAGGATGCGGGTACATGCAACAACAAACCCTGTGAGGTGCCCATGTGCAATTTTGCAAGTTGTTCGACCTCGGGATATCTATTGCCTTTGGCTCGCTAGCTGGAGGGAGAGGGAGAGGGAGAGGGAGACATCCAAAAAAAGAAATGGAAGAGACAGGGTCAAGATGGATATCGAATGGTTCCGCGCACCCCATTCTAAGAAACTAAGGTTGCGTGTATCATGTGAGGCTCAACGCCCCTCCTCGTCCATTATTATTACCAGTTGGAACTTGGCATTGTTGCCCAAGCTGAACCTTTTATGCATCAGCTGCTGCGAGTAGGCTGATTGTGGGTAGCCGGTTGCATTGTGTAGGTTGAGGGTGTAGGTGAGTGTAGCGGATGGGCGTAGATGTAAGTGGGCAAATAAGTATGTGAAGAGTAGGGATCGCATCAAACCCTGGAAACAAGTGCACTACATACATGCATAACATGGTTATGTACATGTACATATACATGTGCAGGAATAGCCCATTTTCGCACTTAGGCGAAGTGTGAAGGCCGGAGTCTCGTGAGTCTTTATGAGGTGGTATGTCACGGAGAAAATGAGGAGTTGCGGTAGTAAAGTGCATGTACGAAGCAATGGTTGCATGAGCTTCATCCTCACGGGCTCAGCTTATATGCTTGGATGTTCCTTGTCTCTCTTCGGTCTTGTTGTTGTTTTGGAACAGGCCATCTTTTGGTGTTTCGGTCTGTTCTGTTAAGACCGGTGCACAGTGTGTTCGTAGCCGGATGGGACAATTTTGGTTGATTTTTTTAATTTATATTTTATATATATATACATAATTCTTTTTTTTTTTTTGGGGGGGGGGGGTTGGAGTTTTTATGATATACATATATATATATAATTTTTTTTTTACCGCTTTGTAGGCACAGCATGCATATTGCCAGAGCCTGACTGCACAGCCAAGAATCATTAGGCGGCGGCTAAGCTGGGATTCTGCAGTTTGCAGTTTGTAGCTTGCATGAGCGAATGGGTTACCCAAATCGATCAAGGCAAATGTGAGGGGACTTACATGGCGGTAGTAATGCGGCAGGTGTGTGTGTGTGTGTGGCATATGTAGTGTGTGGTAGTGGCATGTTACTTACGAGGCTGGTGACATGAGAAGGGATGGGAAACTTGATTAAAAGTTGGTAGGCAATAAGACAAGATGCACCACTTTAGCTTGTAGTCTAGTGAGCAAGCCGAGGGCAAGCACCTGGTAATATTCGAAGGAGGAGGCCAGTGGCCAAGGTAGGCGTATGCCCTTAGATGTAGCGGTTGGCAGATATCATACAGCATAGCGAAATGCAGTCGAGCAAATCAGACAGAATCCCAAGGTGCAAGAATGACATCATCAGTTATCCTGGCTGCCTGGCCAGCTGTCTAGTTGACCAAGAGTCTGCTGTCTACTACTTGTCTGGCTGTCTGGCTGTCTCAATGTCGGGCTGCTGGACTGTCTGTCTAGCTGTTTGTCTAGCTAGCTGACCTTGCATTGATGTGAAAAGGGGGGGAGGGGGTTTTAGTGAAACAACACCAAAGACAACAAGGGCCAGCCAAAGCCATCGAGTAAGCCCTGGCCAAATGTGCAGCCGGTCTTCAGTTTCAAGGCTGCTTCTCTCAAGCCTTGAAATGCCAGGTTCGGTAAAACGAAAAGAGAAAAAAGCTACCATAACCCTAGCCCGACGTACTTGTAGCGGCTGGTTCCGGGATTGATGTCGAAACTGGCTGTTTTGCTGGGCTGGTACCACCCTTTCGCACTCCTGGGTGACAGATGTTCTAGACCATGACAGAACTTGAGCGACAAAAAGGAGATGAAGGAGTATTGGATGCGTGTGTACGAACTGCAAGCTGCAAGCTAGATATGTGAAGGGAATCCATCGGAAAGCAGGCAGATTAGAGTTTTTAGTGGGGAGAGGGGGAGGGGGGGGGGGGGGGATGGGGGGGCTGCCTATTCGGCTTTGGGGCTGGTCTTGGGCAAATCGTACTTCTCTCTGGTAGCGCTGCTAAAGGGTTCATACGCTTGCTTGTAGCACCCGTCTTTTAGTTACCTTAGGTTGCCACTATGATAGCATGATGAAAAGGCCGAGACCAGCTCATTTCGAGGGACTTCCACCATCTCGGCTCTCCTGGTCTCTTAGCCCAACTGGGTAAAGCGAAGCAAAAGGAAGCACCACAGGAAGGCGCTGAAGCTCCAGGCTAAGCCAAGTGCGAGCAGGAGCAGGACCTGAGCTTTAGGCGAAGTGCCAATTCGAGTTGCAGCTGCAGATGTAGGAAGCAGGTAGATAGATAGTGCTAGCACTAAGAAGGTGCAAGTTAGGGAAGACGTTGGAGTTGGGGAAAGACAAGCCCAAAGGAGCGATATTATAGACAGGGTTCGGATCTTGTGCAGGAAGAGGGAGGGGGAGGGGAGGGGAGGGGAGGGGTGTGTGTGTAAGTACGTGTGTGCTTGTATGTGCGTGTGTATGTATATGTATGTGCGTGTGGTGTGGCGTGTGGCGTGGCAGAGGGTTTCTGTTGATCGTCACGTTGCTTGTCTCTTTTCGTTGTTATACGGGCAAGCAAGGAATGAAGAGATCTTTGTCATAGCGCAGATTAATGTGCAGAAGGCCGCGAAAACCGACGGCGTCAGCAACGGCGGTAATGGGTGGCGTGTACGGAATGAATGGTGCAAGGCTATGGGGTAATCCAATCCGAGCCCATGTCCTTGGCATTTTGGCCTCCCCCCGGTCATTAGCATGAACAGTACAGATCCAGGCGAAGGGACATGGCAGAGTTGGTTTGATATGGGAGTGGGGAACGTGTTTAGTAGAGGGGTTTATGTGGCGGGCTATATGGGCTGTATGGGCTATCTGGGTTATAAGGGGCTTGTCTTATGTTTCCGTATGTATGTGCAAGGAGAGACAGAGAAGGGGGCGTAAGAAGGGACGTCTGGAGGATATAAACACAGGTGAAAGGCCGCCGGCCTGCAGTGTAGCTAGCGTCTTTTGCAGTTGGTTGAAGCGAGCAGGCGAACCGCAGAGAGCAGAGAGCAGAGAGCAGAGAGCAGAGAGCAGAGAGCAGAGAGCAGAGAGCAGAGAGCAGACTGCAGACAGCAGACAGCAGACAGCAGACAGAGGCCAAGGGGCACAGAAGCGGAGACGCAAGTATGCAGATATGCAAATATGCAGATACGGAGACGCAAATACAAAACAGACACGACAGACACGACGGACATAATAGATGCAACAGACGCAACAGACACAACAGACACGGCAGATTCAACAGCGCAAAGGAACGGAGCTGAAGTTCCGGATAATAGCAAAAAAAGGAAAGCACGGAAAAAAAATCCTGGAGCGGAAAAACAACGGCGTAAAGCCGCGATTGTACGCCGCACCCATGGCGAGGGAGCTGCAACCAGACCATACCCCAGGCTGGGCTAGGATAGCACATGCAATGGGAGACCAGAGATTATTCTGAACCAAACACCTGTGCTATAGAATAATTGTAGAAAGGGTAATCTCCTTTCTTGTGCTGATACTCGCTCCTACGTACTTGTTTTTGCTCGTCTCGAAATACTAGCGGCTACTGGCATGCTGCTTGAAAACTTGTCGCTTTAAAGCTGGCTTAGTGCTTCCACACCTAGAGAAATGTCTTCCTTTGCCAATCCTGGGCTAAGTCGTAAAAGCTAATACGAAATTAGGCCTGGCTGCTCGTAATGTGCCATGTCGGGGATCAGAGTTAATTGTCGCTTGCCACAGACAGGAGGAGAGGAGAGAGAGGGGAGGGAAAGAAACGAGGAGAAAGGGGAGAAGAGAGACGAAGACGACACAGGGTATGGCTACATGGAGGGCCAGAGCCAGCAGGTAGAGCCAGAGAATCACCATAGACGATATGTGTATGTGCTGTTTACGGACAGCTACTGCGTCCGGGCAGGTGAGCCCACGTGTATGCGTGCGATAGAGGAGAGACGAAGCGTGTCAGCAAGAAGGCGGGCATACGAGTAGGCGCAGAGATAGAAACGCAGACATACGTGTGCACTTTTACGCTAATATTCTCATGCTTTTATGCTCCCATGCTCTCATTCTCCCATGCTCCCATGCTCCCATGCTCTCATACTCTCATACTCTCATACTCTCTACTCTCCTACTATCTACTCTCCTACACTCCTACACTCTTACACCCATATATAAAATAAACATTTGACGGGTCTCTCTGTCTTGTCCCCCCTCCCTGTCTGCGTCCACACCCACCGTGCGCACGTTAATCAAATATGACGGTCAATTTACTTTTCTGTTGACTACCTACACACAACGCTCTAGGAACAAGCCCAACGGCAAAAGACACTACCAGCCGGGCTCGGCGTCTTCGTTGTTGCCCTTCGCATTGGTACTTTTCTTTGGCTTGCCCTGTCCTGCGCTGCCTATTAATGCTTGCCGGAAAAAGCTCTATAATATCTGCGTACTTCTGCTTCTTCACCGCTTGACCCTGGCGGCCGTTAAGCGGACGGCCTTTTTTTGGGTTCTTTTTTTTTGCTAATTTTTGCTAATTCTTTCTTTTTATGTTCTAATTTGCTTTTCTTTTATCTTCTTTTCCTCGTTCTTCGTTCTTCATTCTGGCATCTTCTGCCTCTTTCAGGAGAGAGGGCCGTGCTTACATGGTACACATTTTAAACGTAGCATACGCGTGCTACTGTGTCTGCCAGGTGCGGTAGGCATATATATATATATATATATGTTTATATGTATATACATATATCCGGTATATGCGCTCTACACACATACGCAGCACATGGGCTCTACCCTAGCCATCAGTAGGGCAGGACGAGCCGGTTGAGCGTTTCTTTATCGGGGAATATTCGAAATACAAGTCACTTTTTCGCTTTTTCGCTTTTACTCTCCTCCTCCTCCTTCTCTGAAGAAATGCTGCCTTGAAAGCCGCTGCAAGATGTCGAGTCCTGGCTATAAAGGCTGGTGCTTTCGTGCATGAAACTAGGCTAAGTTGGCCGATGGTAGAGAAGATAGCGGCAAGATTAACGACAGGACAAGAGACCAGACAGCTCTTCGTGATCAGCAGCAGTCCTTGTATCCCTCTTTCTTGCTCTTTAATTCATATAATTTACTGTGCTTGTTATACGCCCCCTCACCCCCTCCCCCTCGTCGTCTCGTCTCATCTCCATATTCTTGCTGACCTTGTCTCTTGTTCTCTCTATTCTGGCTGTCTCTTTTTTCTTTGCTTTTTTTCTTCTTTCTCTTCCCGAACCTGCTTGGAAATCCCTTTGGTACTCCGGTCCTTTGGGTCTCTCATTTCTTTTTCCTTTTTGTTAACAAACTTTGGTGGTTGCAAAAAAAACAAGAATAACAACAACAGGGCTGCGGCTGTTGGTGGTGTAAGTCAACCCACCCCCTCCCTCTCTTGGGCTATCACATAGCTGAAAAGATCAGAAACCAGATCTTAGAAAAAAATAAGAAAAATAAAAAAACCAAAAAGTCTAGAAGACGTTTAGACCCAAAGTCTGTCCATTGATGATCCCCCGGAAAATACAAGACAAGCAAGCCCTTGGACCCAGTGGGAAGCTGGGTCTGCTCTCCATACTGATGTATACACACACATACGTACATACATACATATATATAAGGATACCACTCCCCGGCAGTACTTGACTTTCCTCGCACTTCATATAAGGGACCACCTACTAGACAGCTCGACTAAAATCTGGCCACTCACGCACTAAAGGCACAACCTGTCCATCTAGTCTGAGCTTTGGTTAAATGCTGCCTGCTTACTCGGCTCGGCAACGTGATCTTTGTCTGCCCATCAAGACCCATGACATCATTTGTCTGCAACACACCAACGCCTTCACGTTTCTCTTTCTTTACTCTCCCCTGCTTTTCTCCCTCTTGTCCTCTTCTCTCTGCACCATGGCAAACCCTCCCCGACACGGCCTTGGTCATGACCGATGTCTATCCTCGTCTTCTCCCTCGCAATGCACTCACTCCGGCTCTTCCTCACCCGTGTCTCTTGCGTCTCCCAGCCAAAGTGAGCAGTACCAGTCCCCCTTGTCGTGGCAGCACACAGAACCCCATCACCACTCTCATTACCAACAGTCGCAACAACAGCCACAACCACACCCACAATACCAGAATCAGCACCCGCACCCGCACCCGCACCCACACCACTCACAGTACTACCAACGCCGCCCCATGGGCCCCTATTCGCCTCCACCCCTCTCTGCACGCTCCAGCTCCAGTAGCCTGCGACCATCTGCGTCAGCCGACAAGCACAGCCACTACGGCCATCTTGACTCGTGCGATGTCTGCTTCGACGACAACTTCAAGTGTGACCGTCGCAAACCGCAGTGCAGCCGCTGCGTCTCACTTAGTTTCGCATGCAACTACAACCAGCGACCGCGCAGTCTAAATCGTCTCCAGAGCGCCAACTTCCAACAACGTTCCCGGCAGCCCCAGCACTCCCAGCCTCAACCCAATCTCCTGGGCAGTCCCCTGGAAGAATCCGCCATGCTTGCCGAGATCAACAACGACCTCTATGCCTCGCTGGTCCATGTCGGGCTTATAAGCCGTGACAGCATGCTCACCACAACCACTTCTGGCGAGCGGCGCTCGCAAGTTGACGAAGTGAGCCAGATACTTGGAGACGCAATGCACGCACGAAACGACAACTCCAGCAGCATCCGTTGGCCTGCGCTTCTCCAGTCTGCCGAGGCCGTCGTTGAAGAGGCTAAACGCCACCCCCCGCAGACCGACGTGCTGAAGCAGTATGCATGTCCGCCAGAAATAATTGAAAGCTGGAACCACCTGGAGCGTGTGTGCTCGCCCAATGACCCGTGTGAGGACAAGATTCAGAAGGTCATGCCTCGCCTATCGCACATGTATAGCGGCATTGATGGAGATTCCAGAGACAATGACACTATTTACCGCGAGAGCCGCGAGACTAAGTCATGGTTCCTTGAGGAAATGAAGGTCATTATGATGTGCAGCTGTTCTAACCGTGCTAAAGTCGCTTGCCGCATCATTATTGCATGCTTGTCGCTCCTGACCGTATACCATGTGAATATTATGGGGTTGAACGGCCGCCATCCATCTAGTGCCACCCCAGCTCACTCTGCTGGCGGGTCTACGTCTGCGCCGACCGTACCTACGCCAGGGGCTGGCTTTGTGCCTAGCCAACGCAGGGCATTGGCGTTCTCAACCATAGTGCTGCCCCCACTACCCACACAGGGCACCTCGCGTGTCAACGCTCTGTCCACATATGCAGCGCTTAACCGGCATCTAGACACGCTGCCTGACGTGGCCTTGCCGCCAGCTACTAGGCCTATATCGCCTGAAGCTAGAAGCAACGCCCGCTTTGCACCGCTTTCGAACTCGCCTGTTGGCAGTCCGCCACGGTCACATGACAGGTCTGCCGGAGCGCCAGTTCGAAAGCTGTCCGACGGCTTCAACTATCCCAGCTCCCATAACTCAAACCACATATTTCCTAGCCATGAGGCGAGTCGCCGCCACGTAGTCGGCGATGTACGACTGCTGGCAGAGCTGTTTGGATCTATTCGGTTCATCAATCAGGTTATCACAAGATACGAAGGGGCCTCGTCACACATAGAAATCCCCGGCCATCGTACAGGGTATGATAAGGCTGGGCTGGAGGCTGCAACACGCGGGATGTCGGTTGAGCTCAAGGATAAGCTCATCCAGGTGCTACAGGATGTTGCGTGTTTGAGATACCCAACTTAACGACTGTTTACGATTTATTTTTTGTGTGCCTATGGCATATGGGCCTGTGCGTAGATGGGGGAGGGGGGATAGAGACACGAGTACATGAGTACATGATTACATGAACATATATGAGTTGTGGGATAGATGAATCAATGAATGGATGAATATACTGCCATATAAGCGTACTGAAAATTAAGAGTGTGAGAAAGAAGAACAAAGTGTCTCAATGTTTGGTTAACCTGTCCTGTCCTTGGTATGTGCCATGTAGAAGCCATCAACTCGAGCTCTACCTGGTTTTCCTTGCATGGCCTGAAATCTCCCAAAGAGCTATTACAAATCCTCATAAAAGCGACACTGAATCATTGTTCTTGGCAGCAAGAGAGCAGCCATTGTTTTCTACTCTGGAAGGCTTATTCCGCGTGGCACTCAGATCCGCTCTCAGCTGTCTGGTTATTCATTGCCTAGCTGCGGCTGTTCCCTTGGTCTTGCAGACAGAGGAGGGAGGGGCCAACAACACTTGCCTATGCATAGTTTATACCCTTTGCAAGCCTGCTAAGTGGGGATCCTAGCTTTTGCATTTGTAATCAAAGCCCGACGTTACAGCGCAAGGATTCCTCGCTTTCAAGTGTTAGGCCGACGGACATTGAGAGGCGGCCGGTGGTAAGACTTGAGATGCCAACAGTAAGCCTCCTGAGATGGAATAAGAGTTAATAGCACTGACTTTCCCAACATGTATAATTGGCAGTGGCCGCTGCATTTTGCTGCCTGTCTGGCTACTTCTCCTTCAAGCCTCTCATCTTGTCCTTTATAACATCTCAATCTCGGGTTTGACTTCACAGCTTCACCTACCCCAACTCACCAACCGTTCAGTTGCTCAAAATGTCACCTGTATGGCTGATTACCGGCGCCTCCAAGGGCTTAGGTTTCGCTCTGGCAAACAAGACTCTCGACTCTGGTCACCGTGTCATCGCTGTCATTCGCAACAAGAGTTCTAACGCCGAGGCCGTGACTACCATTGAGGGCAAGGGTGGCAAGGTCGTGGAGCTAGACATGAGTTCTTCTCAGGACACAATCATCACTACCATCCGTGAGGCTGAGAAAATATTCGGCACCATCGATATCTTGGTTAACAACGCCGGGCAAAGTGCGCTAGCCCCGCTTGAAGACGTCAGGTATGTACATACTGCTAGCATGCATAGTCTTTTACATCATGAGGTATTACGCTAACTATCTCGCTACAACAACAGCGAAAAGGATGTGCACAAGCTCATGGCCATTAATCTCTATGGCCCCATGTACGCTATGCAAGCCGTAATCCCCGGCATGCGTGTCCGCAAATCCGGCCTTATTATCAACGTGTCTAGCGTGATGGGGCTAATGGGTCTTCCTGGAGGTTCGCTTTACTCTGCCACCAAGTTTGCACTAGAAGGCGTGACAGAATCTGTTAGCAAAGAGCTTGCGGCCTTTGAAATTGAGGCCATGTGCGTCGAGCCTGGAGCTTTTGCAACCGCCATAATAGCCCGCACCGGGACCTTGTACTCTCCTCCGTATAAGGGCACCGATGCAGGTAATTTCATAGATATGGTGGCCGGTGGTGTCGACAAGTCTAGGCTGGGTGACCCGGACAAGGCCGTTGCTAAGATGTTTGATTATGCCACGCGCCAGGGTGCTGCCGGGGCTCTCAGGGGCAAGACGAACAGACTAATGCTGGGAGTCGACTGTATCGAGGGCGTGGAGAAGAAGGTTAAGCAGCTGAGCTTGGACTTTGATCTTAGCAAGCCCATTGGCGTCACGACTGGCTTCGACTCTTGAACACAAGTATTTAGGTAGCGAGTCATGCCATTCCGGGTGGGGGAAGGGGGAATGGCCTTTACGTTGTAGCTGAATGGCATCGGCGATATGAAGACTCAAGGTTATAGAACATTCTTTCATGCTTGGCATTTGGAGCCTGAATGCGTTTAACGCCAGGAGGGGGCTTTCTGCATCTCTATGTGTACCATTCCTTAAGAATCGAATATTCAGCTATCCACTAGATGATTATAAATCAACATTGTTCTTGTTGTATTGTTCTACGTCTCCCTACCCCTACTGTTATTTTGCAGAAATACAGCTGCATGCTCTAGATAGAGGTCGTCCTTCTGTATGCATGACCGTTGCCGCATCGCATAGTTTCTTTTGCTGGCAGCTGATGGGTAGAGCTTCCTTAGCATCCTCCATGGACCTCTCCTGGACATTTTCTTCGGATCCTACAAAAATCCCTCTCCTCTCCTCGTAGTCACTCAATCCCATTCTCGTTGTCTTCTCCCTCGTTGTTGTTCGCCTGCCTTCGGGCTTGGCTGAGGCAATCTAGGCTGCCTTTGTTGCGAACGCCCTCCAACAGCTTGCGGTAGTAGTGACCTGCATCTGCGGGATTGCATCCCCGATACCCAGATGGCTCAGCTCAAGCCCTGGTTGTCGTTTGCCCTGAATGAAACCTAGGTTGCGGATGATTAAAAATTGCGTCGTGCAGAATCAACCGACCGACTCTCTGCAGGATTTGATTTGATTTGAATATATTTATCGTCTACTGGAATCACTAAGATCAAACGACGCCGGATTGGTTACCGGACGGAATTAACCCTCCGCGAGGCTGACCACCGAGTTCGGGCGAGAGAAGCACGTATGCTCCCAAGCAAGCTTGTTACCCG
>JAXASZ010001216.1:0-75944 GCA_038407095.1 Ceratocystis destructans
GAAGAGAGCGGATATGTCGAGAAATAGATATGGATGTGGATGCGGGCGGGTGCGGGTGCGAGCGCGGGCAGATGCGGACACAGGCGGGTGTGAGTATTTGATGGGAGAGCGGCTGCGTGGATGTAGATATATAAAATATGCCGTAGTAGAAGACAAGCAGTTAGTTGCAGCAGCCAGAAAATAGTCAGCCCTGCCCTCGGTTTCACAAGCACTAATAAACCTCTCAGCCTTGTCCCCACACTACCGTCACAGTCCGCGCTTAACCCCAGCATTAGGGTTATTTAGAGTTAAGCTCCCACCCTCCCTCCCTCCCTCCTACGGGCGCGTTGCTTGCAATGTGCTCGTTTTAACCAAAACTCCTCAGTTCAGGCAAGCCTGGCGATACAAAGCCTGCTATCACAGTATTATTGTCTTTAGACTTGCCCGCTCCTGCGTATCAAAAATGCCTAGCGTAAGTGCTCTTTATTGGACACCAAGCCTGCCTGTCTGCCTGCCTGCCTACCCTTTGTCAAGTCCCTCTGCCTACAATGTAAAGCTGCTGGTGATATAGCCTTGCTAATTTCTCGTCACTCGTGCTGTTATCGCGTCCGCAGGATATCAACCAAGAAACCGGCCTTCCCATGGACTGGGAGGTGCGCCATAGCAAGAGCAAACAGTTGCCCTACTACTTCAACGTTGTCACCCGCGATTCCCGCTGGGACCCACCGCCTGGCTTCGATCGAGAGCAGCTGGCACGGTATATGGAAGCCTCGGGCCACTCCAGCGCTGCGTCCGGCCCGGACTCGGGATTCCAGGTGCCGGCTAACAAAGTATGGGCTGCACATCTGCTGGTCAAGCATGAAGGCAGCCGACGACCGTCGAGCTGGCGCGAGGCCAATATCACACGTAGCAAGGCCGAAGCTGAAACGATCCTCAAGGGCTATGAGGCCGAGATTCGCGCAAAGCGTACAACTCTGGGTGATTTGGCTGTCCAGGCCAGCGATTGCAGCAGCGCATGCAAGCGAGGCGACCTCGGTGTGTTTGGCCGTGGCGACATGCAGCGCGAGTTTGAGGAGGTTGCGTTTTCCCTTAAGCCGGGCGAGATGAGTGGCATTGTAGAAACGGCAAGTGGTCTACATCTGATTGAACGGTAAGCTGATTTCCGGCGGAAGTGTGGGAGCAGGGCGAGCTAGGAAGAATCTGCTGCTAACGTACTACACCACTACAACAGTCTAGGCTAAGATCACCAGCTATGTCACTTGGGAGAGTCCTTACCTGAGCATTTGATTAGGGTACAATTGCGGCCAAGTTGTGGCCGAGTGCTCCGTAGCTAAAAAAAAAAAGGCCCTTCTCCTTGTTATATATCAACCTTGTTACATTCTGTACTACCTGCTTCCCGCGTAGCTGATACTTCTGCCATGCATGACCCTAAAAGTAATAATAGTCACCGCGGCTAGCTAGCGACGGACTAGCTCACTTTCTACTCACCAGCGTCCCCCACAGCCTTACGCATGCCCTCACTGTACAGCAAAACAACCGTCACTACGCCAAACCCTGCCATCGACAACACGGAGTACGGCGCTGCTGGGCTTTTTTCCCTGTATAAATGCGACACCCCCAGTGCCAGCCCATTGATCCCAACAACAGCCCCTATAGCCGCCGTCTTTACCGGCCTATCTCCGCCATAGACACCGCGAGACAACCATGCGCTGTACCGCCACACAAGCGGATACATGACTTGCCCCAAGATCCCATTTGCCACCACTACCACGGCATTGGCCGTCAGATCCCCCCCAACAAGCTCAGTAGCTGGCTGTGCCAGTGCCAGTGTAACACAGCGAGCTGCAAACGCCAGTGCCCTGGCAGTAGACAGTCCCGTAGCACGGGCCAGCACCGGCGCCAAGACCATATTCACTACGGCTGCTGCTGCGGCCACCACAAGTGTCAGGAAGCCTCGCAGCGAAAACAGGGCTGTGCGGCATTCATATAGCTTGAAGCCCCAGATCACAATGCCTACGTCTAGGACCGACTTGGCCAGATCACCGGCTCCTGGCGTGGCCGGGGACTTGGCTGTGGACATGCCTAGAAGGTCGGAGAGGAAGTCGGTTGGTGTTGCACCGCTGTTGAATGCACCGACGGCTGTGTTTATCCGTACATGGGTCGCTATTGCCACTAGATGCATGTACAGCAAGAGCCCTAAAGACGTCCCAAGAACAGGGTTGGCAAGAGCCCGTAACACTATGCGGCCTTTGGGGATTGCTTTCTGCACAGACGTTGCGATTAGCCACAGGAGGAGAACGGCGGAAAGGTCAAGTATAAACAGAGACAGCTGGCGAACAGCAATTCCGGCGCTGAAAAGTGCGAGGAGGAGCATGGCATGGAAGAACGGGACGAGTCGAGCGTCTGGGGCGCTCGTTTTAGAACAACCATTGACTGCCTGCGGAGCTGGACCTGCGCCACTAACAGGCGTGGATCGCCGCTTAGCTGTCTGTACAGCTTGGCAAGCAGAGACGGCCAGGAGGGCGTAGCTTATGCCAAAGAGTAGGGGCCAGAACACGGCGTTGGTGAGGACTGGGCTGGTGTTAATATGGGGCCGGACTCTTGTTTCTTTGCGTTGCTTGCGTTTTTCTTTGACTCACAAAAGGCTGCTACGGCGCGTGCCAACTGTGGCACGCCCATGAAGCTTCCTGCCGTTACTTGCAACAGTGGGATCGCGAAGCCTATGCCAATGTTCTCGTTCAAGGTCTCGACCTTGTTGTGTGTTAGCAAATAACCGACAACCGACTTTACCGGTATGCCTCTTCGTCTGTCGGCCAACTCACTCTGCTTTGTAGCGTGTAGACATACCACGCATCGAGTACCGGGAAAATCCACGCGAGGAAAACACATGCCGCCAGGAGCGAGACCATGGATACAATGGGCGAGAGATACTGCAAGCCGTAAGACTGCAAACAGACGGCGAAGAGCCAAATGAGAAGTTGCGACACAGCGTATATAGCGAGCAGTACGAGGCTATCTTTCAAGTAGGACAGTGCTGCTTGAAGAACCAAATGTGGTAAACGCGCAAGGCAACAGTGCCAAGTTGCAGTCGTAGTGACATAAGCTGTGTTAGATGGATGACCGTTTTCTCTGCTTTGAATAGCCGCCATTGACACAATACACCAAGCATTGATGTGTACTCAAAAAGCAAGTGCCCAGTTCGCCCATACATCCTTGCCGTTGCCCTCGTCCCATGCCAGTATATAAAGCCGACCCAGACCTTGCTGTCAGTCTAGTCGAGGCCCGAGGTTGGACAACTACCTAGACTACTCAAACTCGAAGCTGACACGGAAGTAACTGCCTAGCTGTCTCCACATCATTCCCATTGCAGCAAGTACTCGCATCGTATAATCCCATGTTTTGCGACCTGGTAACTAATGATTTTACCCACGGCAGTTGCAACTACTCTTTCCCCATCCAGCACGTGATACAAAATGAGGACCTCCCCAAAGAAAACATGTCTTGCTCTGCATAAACAAAGAATCCTTTCGCGTCGCGTTCGTCTCGCATGGCTTTTTCTATCGAGCTTCGTCTATTGAGAAAACGCAGCCGGGCCCTTTAAAAAGATGTCGGCCGCTTTGTGGGTGCAGAGGCAAGGTATCACAAGATAAGATCTATGTTGGACTTGTAACTAAGACAAATTGCCGATCGAGCACGAACGGCCTTGTCCTGCCACGTCTGTGTAACGTCAACATATGGTGGCCAGCTGCTGTCGGCTGACGGCTGTCGGCAGGAGTGAGTGGTCGCTCGGATAACCCTAGATATTCACCTCTCCCAATCTCACATGGCCCAGCTAAACCCTGGCATTCCATTCTTCGCCCATCATGGACCTTCCAACCCTCGAGCGCATCTCCCGCGACTATGGTCTTGGTCTGGGAAGCTCCCGGCTCCAGGCCATGCTTGAAGATGACTTGTTTTCGAGCTGGGCTGAGTTGCATCTCACCGCCGACAACCTCCTGACCACCGATGAGCTCGCAGCGTGAGCTCCCCTTCCATGTCCCTTTCATCCAAACTCCTGTCTCTAACACCTGCGCAGATATTCCGCACTCCAGGCCTCTGGCACTGTCGACCGGCTTGCGGCCTCCGAGGACCTCTCAGCTCCGAGTCTTGCAGTCTTTGGCGACTCTGAGCTCCGCGCTGCCATTCAAATGCTCACTGCCTCAACAGCCCAGCTTACTCAGCATACGCGTGCACTACAAGCCCAAGAAGGCTCTCTCGCCCGGCTTTCCTCGGTGCAGAGCACGCGCGATGCAAGCCGCTCCCGCCTCGCAGACGCTCACGTCGCGCGCCGCGCAGCTGCTATGACCAAAGCCGAAACCCGGCTCCGTGAAGCCCAGGGCCACGCGGCAGAGAAGGCGGCAGATGCGCGGGCGGATGCAGAACAAGCCTCCGGCGACGCTGCACGATTGGTGCGTAGTGTCGGGGAAGCGGACGATAGAGTACTGCAGGGTATGGAGAAGCTGGCGCGGGAGCTGGTTGGTGGCGAGGAGAGGGAGGCTGAGAAGGAGCAGGAACTAGACAAGCTAAACAATGAGGCAATGAGGTACGCACGCTTATGTTTACTTCTGGCTCCGCGCGGGATACCGGGGCACACTAGTCGAAGAAAGCTCGCGGCTAACAGATCTTTGTTTCTCTCTTCTTCTAGACTCATCAAATCCACCGTCGAGCTAGCCCGCACTCGCCTCGACCGCGTGTATCTCGACGGCCTAACATCGCCTCTGGCTGCCACTGGCTTTGGCACAGATGAGCTGGAATCGACCGAAGCACTGCAGATCGAAGTTGAGTCTCTCTATGCCGAGATCCTACCCGTGGCCCAGATGGCCGTGGAAAACAGTTTCTTAGAGCCGGCGCGATCAGCATTGTTAGCCCGGCATGCGGCCGAGCGGCAGCATACCGCAGCGGGGCTGAGATATGTAAGTACTACAATTCACAACACGGAGGTCTCTCTGTTCAGCCAGGATAGCCTTTTTGGACGTCTATGTCTTATTACGGTTATAGTATATTTTCGTGGTACTAATTAGAAAAATTATGTTGTCGCATCAGACAAACGAGTGCTTCGAACATCTCCTAGATCGCATGCGACGTGTAAAACATAGGCTGGAAACTCTCCAAGCACACCAGGCTACAGCAATTCTTTTAGCCGAGACCGCGGAAAAAGAACTCTCTACGCCGATTATCATGCCCGCGCTATCCCAGAGTCTTGACAACAGCACGTCTACGGCTCCGGGGACCTCTCCAGCCCCCACCACAGGGCGATCCAAAACGTCAGATCCAGCGACGCCCGGGCCAGCACGCCGAGGATATAGCTCCTCTTCAACTTTGACGGCGTTTGAGCGAGCCCTACACACGCTGGGTGTCAAACCACCCGATCCCATGGCGGCCACCAGCAAGGCCATGGCAGATCTCCAGCTGCTGCAAATGCTAGCGCAGACTACAGCTGAGCGTTCATTTACCGTACAAGAGACATTGCGCAACGCGCAGGCAAGCTTCGAAAGCAGCGCGGCGCACCACCTCGCAGACTCAAAACGGGACGTCGACACGCTCTTGGGCCACATCAAGGCAGACTATCCGTTTGGAGACGTTGGGCTGGCCGATCCAAGCATGGCAGAGAGTTTGGCATGGATCGGTAGGGAGGTCAAAGAAGCCCAAGAACGAATCGCCAATGTCCAGACTGGACGTGTTATGGGCGGGGAGGAGAAGGATAGATTAGTAGAGATGTCGCGGTAAGGGTGTGTGTGTGTGTGTCAACAAACAATAGGAAAGACAAGAAAACGAGGCGCAAAGTAGACAAATATACCCGTGCCCCCCACCCCAAAAAAAAAAAAAAAGAAAAGGAAAAATAGAAAACTCCTGCCTATCCGTGTAATAAATGCGCAACAAAGCTAACAAAAGCGACGAGGAAGAACAAAGAAGAAAAAAAACAACAAGGATTGGAACGTAATGTACAAGCAGACAAAGGGGGAAGGAAGGAAGCGTAGAGCAAAGGGGCCATGCCCAAAGAAGAGAAAGGAACTTTATAGCTCGCTCTTTTCAGAGAGGCCAGAGGCAACTAATGATGAGGCCTCTTTCTCAATCTGATGCTCCTCCTCGGCGGCTGAATCGTCAAACAGCGATGACACAGTGACCTGCGGCTCTTCTGGATCGACCTGTGTGGAAAAGATCGGCTCAGCTTGGAGCAGAGCCTCGGACGAGGCCTCGACCCTCTCTGCCGCCGCCGCCGCAGCCGCCGCCGCCGCCGCCGCCGCCTTCTCGGCAGCCTCTTCTGCCGCCTTGGCCTCCGCAGCCAATCTCTCGGCTTCAGCTCTAGCCTCAGCCTCGGCTTTTTCCCTGGCCCGTTGCTCCACTGACTCAAGATCAAAATCATCTGTAACATCGTCATGCAAGAACTTAGCGCTCACCACCTTCTTGATTTCACCAAGTTGTTTTACTGCTGCACGTGCCAGATCCATTGCCTTGTCCTCGACAGAATTGGCATAGTCGTGGGTCAAGCCTAGATCTGAATGTGTCACAATCATGGCTTTAAGGTCATCGGTCCATTCATCGAAGCGAGCGCGCAGTTCATGATACTTGGCCCAGTCCTTGTACGTGACTCCGTCCATCCAAGCCCACTTCATGCCAATCTTTTGCAAAGCCAAGTCACGCATCGTGTCGAGCGTCTTGAAGTGTGAGTCGGCATTCTCTGTGATGGCGGCCTGTAGCTGCGTGTCGAACTTTTGGCGCCATAAACGAACTTCCTCGGCCCGGGTCTTGATAAGAATGCCAGTTTGGCGCACTAGAGCAGCAACTTGGGTGTTGAACAGATCCAGCGTAGGGTAGTGGCTGTCCTTTTGGTTCAGGATTTCCAGAATCTGGGTCTTGAGGGTTTGTATCTCGGTGTTAATAGTCTGACCAAGTTGATCAACCAAAGCGTGGCCAGTCTCCATGAGCGGCGAACTCAGAATATCCTCAGTTACGCCATGAATGAGGCTATCGATTTCCGCAGCGCCCTCGTCGGCAGCCTTGGAAAACCGCTCCTGCCACTCTTTAAGATCAGCAGCAACCTGAAGGCGTGCATCATGGCGCAGTTGGGACTCATTCTCGGATGCCTCGGGGGCTTCAATCATTGATGGGTGGGAGTATTGCATATTGTGGCGGCTACCAGCAGAGTTGGAAGCCGCAGCAGTGGCTGTCTTTCCGCTCGCAGCAGGCTTCGTCTTAGAAGCAGGCTTTTGGGGCGGCTTGACAAACGAAGACGTCTTTGCCTCACTAAGAAAAGGTTAGCATAAGGGTGGCCTTCTGCTTTAATCCAACCATGTATGTCTACAGCTCAAACTTACGCAGATGTTGACGAACGCAGAATATGGGTGGTCTTCGCCTTATGAAGACCCTTTTTTCCCTTGTAGCGCCCCAGGCGCTTCCCAATACGCACCAACTGAGGCTCGACGTTGTTGCTATAGACCACTTTGATATGGGGCCAGATAGCCGTGTCCAGAAAGACATACGTCTTATTCAAAACCCATACGGCCGAGGGCACAGCCGTATCCTTGGTGAAGTCTGACGCAGCCTGGTACGAAGCATAGACATACGGCTCGACGGCCACGTAAGCAGGAACCAACAATTGGTGATACGCATGCGCAGCGCCGTCCTGAGCGAGCAGATAGTATGGCGCCAGAGTTTCAGAAGTCTTTTGCATAGCCGGAGCGATTTTCTCGTTGTAATGCCGGCGAGCCTGGGCCTCGTACTGGGTGAGCCATGGCCGCACTAGGTCGTCGTACTTGGCTCCAGCAAGGTGGCCGGCCTGCTCAAGACGGGGGCCAGCCGTCTTAACGGCGTAGTTTCGGGCGGGAGTAAAGACAAAGGTATCGGCCGATTGGTAGTAGGGCCGGGCAACGTCGACATATGGAGCTATATACGCATTGTAGTATGGCGAGACGAACGGGGAAACGGAGGCTCGCAGGTGGAAGTAGGGCTCGCAGAGGGCCGGAAGAGCGGGGCTATCATGGACGGAAGTCTCTGGGGAAGTCGGGCAGCGGAAAAGGACAGTGATGATGGCGTACCAGGCAAAGAGTCTAAACACAGAAGTTAGCAGCGGCCGGAGATAACGAAAGGACATGATGATGTCGGTTTTGTAGGCAAGCAAAGAGGGGAGATCCTAACAGTGAGATGGGGGAGAGAGAAGTAAGAAGGAAGGAAGATGAGAAAAAAAAAAAAAAGAAAAAAAAAAAGAATTAAAAAAAAAGAGGAGAAGCCTCAAACAAAGCCCTACATCAAAAGGCACCTGCCCCATTGGATGCGAAATATTGGCTGAGAATCCCCTACGCTCTTTCCTGCTGGGCTTCTCCCTCTTGCCTTGTTGTCGCGTTCCTGCTGTTTTATGCACTTGCTCTTTCCCTCTCTCTACCTCTCCACTCTCCAGCTCCAGCCCCTCTATCGGACTTGTGGTGTCTTCTTACCTAGCTCCAAGCCCCAAGACGCGCATTAGGAAAGAGCCGGTCCGCGATGACGACGTCTTGTGCTTGCTACTTTTGCCGCCTGCCATTTTCTTCTGGGCCGGCGCGCCGCTACCGGCTGGTGCTGCTGTCGCTCCTGCTGGTGGCCTGGCGTTTGGGGAAGCCACGGCCATTGTGTAACTTGAAACAGATTTGGAAACAACCAAACAAAGAAAAGAAAAAACGGAAAGAGTGGGAAAGAAGGCAGGTAGATCGGAAAGCTGCTATGTATATGGACGTCGAAAAGCCTGGAGCGAGGGCTTTGGACTGTTTGTTGAATTACGCGTGCGCAATTGCCTTTTTCTTTGGCTTAGTGAGTGCTCCTGCTCGCTAAATTTCAACGAGCAAAAGGAGCAAGCTTTCGAGTCAGGGAACTAATGAAAATGATGGCAACCAGCCTTGTCGGATAATGCACAAGATAAAAAGCTGTGGAATTGTGGGCAGGCAGAAAGAGGCGTAAAAATAATGCTGGAATCGAAAAAGATGCTGAAATAAAAAATAGGACAACACGAGCAAAGGCAGATAAGAAGAGGTTGAACAGGGCTAGATAACCACGTGCGTGCAAAAGCTCTGTTCACTCGGCGCGACCTGTCTTCTTTTTTTCTGTCTGCCTGCTTCCTGTGGCTTTTTCTACGTGGGCTTCCGGGCCTACTTGCTTTCGTGCCAGCCTATTGTTACGAGGCCACTCCTAAGGTTTCGTTGGTGTCTGGAAGCTGATTCACTCCCTAAGCTTCGTCTCATCTTCAAAGCAACTACCAAGAAAATGGGGTTGACCCCGGACCCACTGACGTAACGCATCCTGCAGCCAGCCAAAGAACCGCATGTTTTATGGTTCGATGGGTGTAGGGTTAGCGCGGGATGACAAGGGTTATGGTAGAGCTTGTAGCTTGGGGATGCTGATGTATATATATGCAACTATGTAAGTATATGTTGTTGGGTATTTTGTTCTTTTCAAGTCACTGGCCCAGCCTTGCAACCGTAGATTCCACAAGCAAACAAATCAAAGCATAGACCCGATCTCGAGTCCTTGTTCAAGTCCTGCTCCAAAGCCGACCTTTTGTCCAGTCCACATCATGCTGCCATGTCTCTGACTCCGTTGTTGCCCCACCGCTCGTTCCCGCCGTCAGTCTTCCAGTACTCTAGCGCGTGTTGTATCTCAACTAGCCCATCAATCATCCTCTCTGTTGTT
Organism: Ceratocystis destructans; assembly: GCA_038407095.1. Taxonomy (NCBI): domain Eukaryota; kingdom Fungi; phylum Ascomycota; class Sordariomycetes; order Microascales; family Ceratocystidaceae; genus Ceratocystis; species Ceratocystis destructans. The sequence goes on from JAXASZ010001216.1 coordinate 9,676, forward strand.
GTTTGCAGCTCAAAGTTGCTTAGGAAGCAGAAACTGACCTCGAGTCTCGTCAGCTCGCCGTTTTTAACGCCGCCGACCTGAGCGATGCGCGCATGGGGCCATGAATGGTCCTCCAGTGCCTTGCTTGCCACATCCAATGCCGCCAATAAGAGACGGTGTACGTTGCGCGGCGTCACCTGCATTGTGCCCTCGGTGCGTGCCAGTCGGAAAAGGGTCAATGCCGTCCAGATGTAGACGCCGCTGCTGTGGGTACAGTATTTGTGCAATCGCTGCAAGTAGTCGCGTGCTGTGATTTGTGGCGGGTGCTTGCTGTAGAAACGCCGCGTAATGGCGTTGTGCTGTGCTGAGAATGGGTGGGGCATGGGGACGACGTCGAGGAGCGGGTCGCCGGTGGCAGGCGGCTGCGGCTGTGGTTGCGCGTGCGCGTCTTGGAGTTGGTTTTTGTCTGCGCCGGAACTTTGTGGTCGTTGTAGTGGTTGCTGTTGCTGTTGCTGCTGCTGTTGCTGCTGTTGCTGTTGCTGTTGCTGCTGTTGCTGCTGCTGTTGCTGCTGTTGCTGCTGCTCTTCCTGCTCTCCCTGTTCTCCCTGTTCTCCCTGCTCTTCCCGCTCTTCCTTCTTTTGTTGGTCATGCCCTTGTACGGCTTGCTCGTCCTTTAGAGCCAGTTGGCGCATGCGTGCCAAGTCCCGCTCGGAATTAGACCGGATGATGTGCACCTTCTCGGCCTCCATCCCACGCATGTTTGTCATTGTGGCCGTCGGATCATGTGGGCTTGGCGGGATATCCTCATGGTTGTGTAGCAGCATCTCTACTACGTCTGTTAGCAGCTCTAAAGCCAGCAGTGGCTTCATCTGCAAGGGGCCTGTTGGCTTAGGCACCGGTGGCGACAGCGGCGTTAGGGGAGATGCGAGGGGCGAAGCCGTCGTTGCGGCTGCAGCTTCGACGGCCCGCAGCGGAAAAACGAAGGGGTCTTGGGACGGCACGGGAGCCGGCGGGGGAACAAGAACCGACACTTCGTTAACAGCAATCATGGTAGATAGAGGGCAGCTGTAGCGGTAGTGAATGAAGTAGGGTTAAGGAAGCGGCGGCGGTGGCGGCGGTGGCGGCGGTGGCGACGGCCGTAGTTATAGTGCGGGCTGCAAAGCCGTTCAGGAACTTGGATGGAAAGCGTAGGGCGAGTGCGAGTAATAGCCAAGCGACTTTAGCGGCAGAAGTGGATTTTCTCTGGTTGGCCTTGATCGGCAGAAGGGCGGGTTTTGATAGAGATGAGGAGATGGGACTTGGATCTAGGGACAAGGATTTTGTTGGATGATTCTTGTCTTCTTGTCACCTCAAGAGCACGCGACTTTTTATTTATTTTTTTATTTATTTTTATTTTTAATTTTTTTTCTGTCGTTTTTGCGCCTGGTTGGAGTTGGGGGCCTGACCAAAGCTGGGGGTACCGAGAGTGTCTTCTTTAGGCGATCCTTTGGAAAGAGCTGGTGAGATGGAGAAAAGAGAAAGTCAAAGGTCAAAAGCTGCAGTGATGAGGGTGGAGGAGTAGGAGGAAAGAAAAACGAAAGACGAAAGCCCTTCGTGGAATGGCAAAAAGCGAGTATTGAAAAAGAAAAAAAAAAAGAAAAAAAAAGTTGGAGCTGTTTATTTGCGCATGGTTTTTCGGGCCGTTGTCATAGCCCTCCAAAATAGTTGATCTAGGCTGGGCTTTACTACCTTGAGGGCATCCAAAATAGCTTCAGCCTTAGCATTAGCATGATGAGATAAGAAGGGCAAATAAAGGTTTTTTTTGCCTTTTTTTTCCTTTTTTTTCCTTTCTTTCCTTTCTTTTCTTCTCTTTTCCTCTCTTTTCCTCTCCTTTATTAAGCTCGCTTGTTCCTGTTTAATATGACGTCAAAATAGATCAGACGATATATACGTGCCACTCATATCAAGCCATTCTACAACGAGGAGAGCAGTCAATTGAGTAGTGGAATATAGGTGTGCATTCATTGCTAGGGTTCCCTCAGCTATGACGGACAAGGTTACACCAATAGCCAGAAAATGACCTCGAAACTACGACAAACAAGGGAAAAAGTAAAAAAAAAAACAAACTGCCCCCTCCATCGACCGACCTTTCATCCGTCATTGACGATCCCGAAGACTATCCAGGCCAAAAAGATACAATGTTGACAAGAACGAGATTCGAACTCGCGCGGATTGCTCCACTGCGAAGCTTCTTCGGATGACAGAAACCTGAACACAGCGCCTTAGACCGCTCGGCCATCTTGCCTTGGATTCGCGGTAATTCTATGATTACCGGTGGCTTTAGAGCGTACTCGAGCTGACTAAGCCATTTGCGGACGGCAGTACCGCGTCCGCTGCGTCGTTTGATCTTAGTGATTCCCGTAGACGTTAAATATATTCAAATCAAATCAATGTACGCACGAGCTAGCACGGAGGGGATGGGGCCGTTCAGCTTTGTTTGTTTTGTTTGTTCCTTGGGATTTCTTTTGTCTCTACTTTGTGTTTCTTTTGTTTTGTTTTGACGACGACAGGAGGAAGGCGAGTCACAAGCTTGCTTGGATGTATACCTGCTTCTGGTGGTCAGCCCTGCCGAGGGTTACTTCTGTCCAGTAACCAATCCGGCGTCGCTTGATCCTAGTGATTCCAGTAGACGATAAATATATTCAAACCAAATCAACCCAAACTAAGCCGTGTACACCGTCGTATTGCTGCGAAATAACAGTAGGTAGACGTAAAATAATACAGCAACAACAACAATAAGCCGTCGTGGTGCCTCGTTTGATCTTAGTCATTCCAGTAGACGATAAATATATTCAATCCATGAATCTAAAGCCCTCGTATTGCTGCGAAACAACAGTAGGTAAACGTAAAATAATACAGCAACAACAACAACAATAAGCCGTCGTGGTGCCTCGTTTGATCTTAGTCATTCCAGTGGACGTTAAATATATTCCATCCATGAATCTAAAGCCCTCGTATTGCTGTGGAAAACCAGTAGGTAGACGTTCGTACAATAATACATACTTACATATGTACACAAGCCATCTAGAACGGGCCGGCATATTACCAAGGGGAGCTGGTAGATAGACACTAATAGAACAAATAGAAGTAAAATCTAGGATATACTTGAGATCTGGGCACTTGTCGCTGCTGATCACCTAGAACTGCTCTCCTCTGGAACTTGCCATACTGTGACAAAAAGAAAAAAGGCAAAAATAACAGCAGATAGACTAGACTGACGTTCAAGACTCACTTACCCATGCATATAGGTCAGGCTCTCTCGTTCCACTTGGTTCCTAGCCGTCTGCTTCTCATTAGCTTATGGAGTTTCCATGTTGCTGTTCTTCTTTTGGTCTAGCCGCTGCCACACAGAACTGGCCCTCCAAAGAAAGACCGACTACTACGGCGTCTAGTTCCCTTTGCTTTTCAGGCATATATACTTGTATTCACCTCTCGCAAAGTAATCGCAGCCGCTTGTGCTGCTCTCCATGCAGCCATATCATACCACTATTTACGTCACCATACACCAACATGTCGTCCGTCCTCATCACAGCCTCACAAGCAGCAGGAATCAATTAAACAGTAGAAACAATGGTCAATAAGAGATGAAGAGTCGTGAAAGACTGGTATCAAGAAAAAAGGAGCCATAGCCAGAATATGCCAAAAAAAAAGAAAAAGAAAATGGCACAAGTGAAGGAGGAAATAGCAAGGAAAAAGAAGAGAAGAGAGAAAAAGAAAACCGCTGAGAACAGACAAAAAACCAAAGAGCTCCAGGATGTCAATCCGATGCAGCAACACATAGAAAACAGAAAAGAAAAAGAAAAGAAAGAGATGACCCCCACGACAATTTCTGAGTACAAATACACCCAATGCATATCCATGTATCTTCATGTTCTCCATCCTGGTTTAGATCCCACACTCATACCCACACCCACACCCACACCCACACCCACACCCACCCCACCCTAGGCCTCCTCCATGATTCCCCCCTCACCACCGCCCTCATCACGCCACTCCCGGCTCCGACCTGTCAGCTTCTTCACGCCGCTAACACGACCGGCCCAGAGTGCCTCAATCGAACTGCGAAAAGTAAACGCACGCTGCGAGCTAATGACGCCAATAGCTTGTAGGACAGCTTTGCGACTATCGCGCCCAAACACGGCTGGATGGTTAATCCATTCCAGACTAGCCTCGAGCTCGGCATCCAGCGCAGCAACGGTCACCGGGTCGATCCCGACATTCAAGCCAAGCCCATCACTAGACCGACTGTACCCAAGCGTATTTCCATAGCCACCATTGGCAGTCGAGCTTGATGTGGGCGTGGGTGGAGATGGTGTGCGCTTACGGGGAGGCGTCAGCGAAGTCGGTGACGAGTTGCTCACACTTGGTTGGCTCGGCACAGGGATCGGGGGGGTAGACCGGTTAGGTGGAGGGACGGGGGGAAGACCACCCTTGCCCAGGCCCTTGAGAATAGTGCGAGTCTCGTTGAGCAAGGTATGTGCACGGTCGTGCTGTCCACGAGAAACCAAAGTGAGCGCCCGGGTCAGCATGTCTGACGTAAGCAGCTCCATGCGACGCTGCACAATTCCGGGATGCGGAGGAATAGGAGGCACCATGGCCCATGACTTTTTGTTGTTAGATGCCGGGAGCATCGTAATAGCCAGAAGAGAGGGTCGGGGCATGTGAGTAAGGGTCCCGTCACGGAGTATGTCACCCCACGTAAGGTCAGCCTGAATAAGAGGAACCTCCTCCACAGACATGGTGCGCTGTTCATCAGAGTCCATGTTGCCTCCTAGTGCCTCAAGGCCAGAAACTAAGGTATCCCATGTGTCTTGAGGCAGGGCATCCTGGGTAGCGTTATCGGGCATAATCACCAGCTGCACCAGGACATCGCGCCTATCTCCAAAACGCAGGTCACCCAATGACGCCTCGGCATCACGGCCAGCAGCCCGCTTGGTAATCTGCAAAGCTCCGCTAATCTTGTGGAACTTGGCCGGGGATCCCTCAGGCAGCTTGAGCTTAAGCTTAACATTCTGGTGTGAGAGGGATTGCATGGAGCCCAGGCATCCCGCCAGACACTCGCGCAGCATCATCCAATCTTTGACATAGGTATATGAGGCCTTAGTGCGAGTAGACAGCTCAATCATAGTATCAGGCTTGTGCGTCATTCCCAGTCCAAACGAGTGAATGGTGATCTTGGCCGCTTCAGCACGCGAAACAACAAAATCAACACTATCGGCATCCGACGTCGATGCATCGCTGATAAGCATGATTGTGGCAATAGGGTTGTTGTACTTTCGCTGCATCAGTAGATCCATGGCAACATTGGCTCCCTCAACAACATCGGCCCGGTGGCTCTTTTGGCCTACCGGTTTGATGGAGCCAAGAACATTGGACCAACCATGCCACGCCTTTGTCGTCATGCCAACAATTGGGACTCCGCCACCACCAGAGCCAAAGGTAACCAGGCCCATGCGATCGCGCTCTCCCAAAGTGCTAACCATGAAACGCAGAGCATCGCGGACCAGATTTATCTTGACGCCCTGCATAGACGATGAAATTGGGACAACAACCACGACATCAATAGGCACATGAACCGAGGCTTGCATGCTCAGTGGGGGCGTGCGTGCCGCTATCGAATTGGCATAGTCGGCGGGACCCGGCGTCGAAGACTTGGGGACGCCCCATGACGCTACAGAAGAGACGCGCTGCCTAGTCGACGAGGAAGTGGTACTATTGCCCCAGTCATCGTCCTCGGCCTCTGAGTAGTCGCCTACACCTCGTCTGTCATACTCAGGACTGCGGACAGGAGATGCCTCGACGGCGTTAAGGTCGAGGAGAGCCTGTTGCCAAAGCTTGAGTTGATTGCGGTTCTCAAACTTGAGGTGGAATTGTGGCAGCTCAGCAACGGAGAGACTGAGAGTTAGAATATGGGAGATTTCGTCGGGCGAAGCAATCTCCAACACCTCATTAAGATGCTTCTTAATAAGAATCGAACCTTTAAGAGTGCACCGGGTCGTCTTTTTAGGCAGGCCGGAGGCGGCATCATCGGGATTAAAGGCCATTTGTTGGTTGATCTTTTTCTCCTTGACGCAAATCAGCATTTCGGCAAACAAATAGCACTCCAGCTCCTGCCAAGAGACCCGGTCCTTGCCAACACGCAGCGTGCCATACAGGCGCAAACGACCAAAGCGACCAAAGTCAAGTCCGTGCCAATTGTCGACACGATTGCGCAGGTTTTCCGTGATCTCATCCAAAACCTCGCGAGATTCATAGGGGTAAAATCGAGGGGCTGTTCGGACAGGCGAGGGTGGTCTGGCGTAGCTGTCTTCTGAGCGAGCTGTAGAAATGGCCACGGGCTGTGGAAGGGGGATTATAGGGACTCCCAAGTCCTCAGGGTCGGCCTGCCACTTGTTGTCGGGCACCTCGACAGTAATCAAGCAGGTTATACTCTGTTGCTGACGCGAGCGGTTGATTGTTGGGAACTCGGAACGGACAATTACAGTGGGATGAGGAATAGGGTTCCGTGCAATGGGGCGCGGGCTGCTGATTGTAGTCTCCATTGCTTGGACATCGTAGTCATGCCGGCGGCTAGGTCCACTTTGTGTAGTTTCGGGATATCCGTTAGAAAAGCTTGTGGTAGATGCTGCGCCAGTGGCTTCGCTGTCGGAGCGTTTATGGGTGTGGGTGGTTGAGCGAAGCGTGTAACGCTCACCCCCACTCTGTGAGCTATCGCGGGCTCTTGTGGTGCTAGGATCACGAGCTCTAGCAGTGCTGCTGTCGCGCGTATCTCTGCCCTCGCGGTCACGGGGATCTCGTCCATTGAGACTGTTTGGCATAGACATTGCTGTGTTACGAGGGTTGGACTCGGTGCCACTAAATCTCGCAGTGGTTGGGCTAGTGACAGGAAGTGTTGCTTGTGGAGATGGTGGTGGTGGCGCATCCCAGGCGCTATTTGCTGCGCTGTTTCGGCCACTTCCGGGCGTTGGAGTAGTGGTTGCTTGTGACCGGCTGTCATGAGTCGAGGGTGACCTCACCATGTTTGAGATTTTTTCTAAGGGCGGGCTATTTAGTAAAATGCACAGCAACAGCCGAATGGGTCCCTCCACCCTGAGGCATTAGTAATTACGGGTAGGAGTGGTTGTAACTCACCAATATCTATAACATTGCCGCCTCTACTAGTGTCGAGATGAAGCGGGGCATCGCAAGTTGGGCAATACTGAGATTCGAATTCTTTGATGAGGGCGTAGAAGCAGGCTTCATGTGCCACGTGGGTACATGAAAACTGGAGGATGCGCTCTCCCCGAAGGGTGTGTTCAAGGGGCTCCTCGCACACTGCGCATTCGCTACCGACAAAAGTGCGTTCCCTACGGCCGCGGCTGCGATCTGATGATGACATTGCTTGCTGGCCAGTCCCGGCACTGGCTATGGAGGGGTTTCGCTCCTGGGGGGTGTGATACTGTGGCTGTGGCAGCAATTGCAGCTGTTGAAGTTGTTGCTGGTGTTGCTGTTGCTGTTGCTGGTGATGTTGTTGTTGCTGTTGTTGTTGTTGCTGCTGCTGTTGCTGCTGCTGCTGCTGCTGCTGTTGCTGCTGGTTATAGGTGTTTGCAGAAATAGACGTGCCTGAGAGAAAGAGAGGGAGAAAGAAAAAGTGCATCGTTAGCGGATTGGTCTAAGACTAAATAAAATAAGGTGGTTTTAAAGGCGGAATGGCGCTTGTTTTGTGTCAGGGGCCAGAAGGAAGGGGGTCGATATTCATCTTGGACTAGAGATTTTGGAAGGTTTCTAAGCTGTGAAGAAGTAGCCAAGGGCCAACAAGCAAAAGCAAGACTTTTTGATTCCTTTTTTTTCTTTTTCTTTTTCTTCTCGTTCTTGTCCTTGTCCTTGTCCTCGTCATGTCTTGCTGGTCCGTTGAATGTGGCTGTTGTACTACAGCGAGTACCGAAGATACACAACCAGTCATGAGACGGACCACTGCAGACATCGATAAGACTTTCCTGGACCCAACATACGACAATGAGGAAGATGTGAAAAGAGGAGGGACTGGCGCGTATGTAGCACATAGCCACAGCCAACAGAAGGAAGCCCACTTTGTCTTTGATGATCGTGAGGCACAGGGGGGCGTGTGCAGTATTTACCTTTGGCGGGATATGACGGGCCTGGCTCATAAAGTATGGGATTGAGAGCAGGCACTGGCGGCTCGTCCCTATCCCTCTTCTTTTTTCGCAAACGGTCGTGGAGATCGGAAAAGTGGTGCTCTCTCTCGCGCGAAGGCCTTTCGGGGTGGCTGGAGGAGGAGTGGAATGAGGTGGTGGAAGCAGAGAAGGGGCCGTTACCGAAGCCGCGTTTTGATCGGCTAAACATGAAGGATAGCGTGGAAGAAGTAGAAGAAGAAAAGAAAAGGAAAGGAAAGGAAAGAAGAAAGAAGAGGGGGAAAACAAGAAGCAATAAAAAGAAAATTAAAGAAAAGAAAAAGCGACACAAGGAACACAGAGAGAAGGAAATCTACAAGGAATTCTGCACAAAGAAAAGACGACCCAGGGATGGATGGGATATGATGTGTTGCGGCTTGTGGGCAAGGTTAAGGCCGCCTCAGGTTTCTTCTGAGTCTTGCGTCTGGGTGTCTTGCATCTGAATTGGACGATATATAGGCTTTAAGTGCGGGCGCGAAACGAGAGGAGAGGAGAAAGGAAGTGTACTTTCTCTCTTTTTTTTTTCTCTTCTTCTTCTTCTTCTTCTTCTTTCTTCGTCTTCTATTGTTCCCGGCCGGGCTGAAGCCAGATACTGCAAGGTGGTTGCAAAGAACGCTGAGCCGAGGAATAGAAGGTGGTGAATTGGCGGGTCAAACAGTCTGAGCAAGGGCTGGCTGGAATCGAGGTTTCGTGGAGAACAGAACAAGTCCAGAACAGAAGCACGCAGAAAATAAGGGTCGTGAAAGGAAGGGAGTCAGTCCAGAAGCGAGAGACGCGAGGCCGTTTTCTTTTTCCTTTTTATTTTTTCTTTTGTTTTCGGGAGGTTTTGACAGCAGATCACGAGAAGAAGGGAAAAGGAAATAAAGGAAGAAAAGGAAGAAAAGGAAGAAAAGAAAAGAAAACACAGGAACAGGAATCACAAGGGCTTCTCCGTTCTTTTCGTCTTTATTCCAAGGCAAGGCGTGAAGCCGAGCAGAGAGTGGTGCATAGCACAACAGCAAGCAAGGACTTTCAAGCAGCCCGACCTGGCCTGGCAAAGGCGTGGAATTAGCGAGTGTTTGAAGCAGGGAATATTGCTGCAACGCAGCTGCACAAGCACAGGCAAGCAGGCAAAGCGTACAAAGCAAAGCCAGGGCTTGTTCTTGGTCTGTCTGATCCAAGTCAGGCCAAGCCAAGCGGGGGGAGTGCACTGGCCTCATAAACAAAGTCAGGGCCACAGAAAAAGAGGATTCAGAAAATAGGAAGGAGAAGGCACAAGGAGGCCAACATAGTTGTCATCGTGACTGCTGTGAGTTGCTTTGGCAGCTCGACGTAGAGAGAAGAAAGGCTGAAAACGAGGCAAGAAAGGTGGGATGGAGAGAATGTTTTGGAGGTTTAGCCCAAGCAGAAGGGCAGACAGCCGTACAAGGCTGTCACAGCGATCCCCGTCTACAAAGGAAGGAGGTGAAATTCTTTCTTGGCATATGAAGGCAAAAAAGGGAAAGAACCCAAGAACAAGACGACATTATAAAAGGTGATAAAAGAAAAGACCAAAACGTGATGTTTTTTCTTCCTTTGACTCGCAAATTCGGAAGGAGGCAGGCTTTGTTTGTTCGTGCAGTTGCCCAAAAAGGCCATGCGCCAAACCCACCAAGCAAGGACGGAAGAAATACGAAGAAAAAAAGGCAGAAAATGCTACTCAAGACCCAGCAATGTCACACTCAGCCTAATTGCTGCAAATGCCTCTATTGTCCAAGTCCATGGACCATGGACCATGGTATCGCATCGCCCATCGCCCATCGCCCATCGCCCATCGCCCATCGCTCATCGTTTCCATTCCATCGCCATGCATCACCCACAACCACCCACCCGTCACCACTGCCCGTCACCCACGCAAGAAATGAGCGGTAGCTTTGGACGGCTCACATAGCCGAGCACGCCCCCCCTCCCCAACAAGGCAGGAGCCATACATAAACGGAAACAGCCACAATCGCTCCCGGCCTGTCCTCTTGTCTGAGCGATTCCATTGGCTAGAGAACAGGACGCCGTGTTTTATATCTCCCCATAATGCAAGGCCACGATCATTCCCCTCTACACATTTCGTCTGTGTGCTGGGCAAACATTTTGTCTATCTGCAGAAGCCCAGGATCTAAAGGACCTAGGATATGGTTAAAACCTGGTAAATAAGAGAACTATAAAGAGGGCAAAGCGCAGCAGGAAGAGTCTGAGCACAGGCAGCCTAGCTGGTGTGCTGTGATTGCCTTGCCAATAGGAAAGGAAGAACAGAACAGACAGCAAAATTGGGGAGGGAAGGACAAGGCAATATGATGGACGAGGACCCCGCAGGGATGCATTACATGCCCATCCACCTAGGGGAGGGGGGGATCGGAGTGCGAACTAGGAGAAGAGCCAGGCAGACCCAGGGGCCGGGACACAAGAAGAGGCCGGCCGTCGTCATAGAAGCCAGCCGCTGCCATGAACCGCAGGTTGAAAACTTTGGGAAGCAAGCAATCATTTAGTCGGAGCAAGCATGGCAGAGCAGAGCAGAGCAGAGCAGAGCAGAGCAGGTGGCCACGAGGGGAGGCGGAAACAATCTCTCCTGCAGAGATAACATAGCGCACATCGAACATAGCGTACATCGAACAAGCCCTCTTCCTGCTACGACTCCTTCCGTCAAAGCTTTTGATCAGACGTTTTGGACAACGTGCTAGTAGAAGAGCCCAAGGGTTATACATCCCATTAGGGTTAACTAAATTAAATGAGACTGGCTAGCTCAGGGGAACTTTCTTCTTCTACGGAAACACAACTTAGCACAACCTAAAAGCTTACTCTTTGTTCTAGCTCAGTCTAATATTGGCCAATATTGACTAGGGGAGGGTCCAGGAGACAGGGCCAAGTTTAACGTTTTTAGGGCTCGGCGTCACAGAGTCACAGGGCGAGTGAAAAAGCTGCTGATCTGGAAGCTGTCAAGTCCACACAAGGGGCGCTTTTCTTTTTATGCAAGTTAGGGCGGGCTGTGCATAAAACGTGCTTTTATTCTGCATGCCTGTCTATCCTCGCACGAGGCAATCTGGAAATTAGTACTAGCAGGAAGAGGCCAAGTTTTTCATGCCACTCTGAGTTCCTTTTGTGCACGGTTATGCATGCAGCAAGAGCGCGTTGCACAGATAAATGGGCAAGAAGGCGTTGTTTATGCCATAGTGTGCAGCATAGGTCATGTTGGGGGTTGAGGCGTTCTATTAAAAGGGCCATATGGAAGAGGGCAGACAGGTGGGAAAAGGAAGCGGGAGACGGGAGGCGGGAGGCGGGAAGCAGAAGGCAGATAGAAAGCTGGGAGCAGAAAGCAGAAAGCAAAAGGCAAAAGGCAGAAAGCAGAAAGCAGAAAGCAGAAAGCAGAAAGCAGAAAGCAGAAAGCAGAAAGCAGAAAGCAGAAAGCAGAAAGCAGAAAGCAGAATGCAGAATGCAGAAGACTCCGACTTCGAAAGCCATACTGCAATTAGTAGCGAGCAGAGAAGCATGGGGACCGGCTATCGCCTCCACGGCCGACTCGACGTTAGCAAAACGCAACTACCAAACGTCTAAGAAACACGGAGGGCAAAAGAACAAAAAAGGGGGGCAAATCGCAAAAACAAGGCAACTGTCCATTTCAAACGAGCAGTAGAAATAAAAAGCAGGAACAAGGCAGGAACACGCTGACTGAAGAATATGCAAGGGAGAGGGCCTTCCCCTGACAAGCGGGGCTCGGTGAACATGTGGGTCTGAATGGGAGGGGCCTTTCTTTCTTTCCCTTTTCTTTTCTTGGCTTTTCTTCTATTTCTCCATCCATCTAACTCGCTAGCCCACTCAGCCCGGCCCGAGCATTTCAAATACAGGCAGGCAGGAGGGGAAACTATAGCACATGCTGTGTCAGAGCTGGCTGTAAAGAAATGAGCCTAGGGTCCTTTCTGGTAGTTTCCCCGCTGAAGCTCGGTTGCTACCAAAAGGAAGCTTCTCCGTCTTGGCAGCTGCTTGTTTTGCTTTCTAACGCGCGGCATGCACTCTCTGTCTACGAACTGCAGCAGCAGCAGTAGTTCTAGAGTTATAGGGCAGTTTCCGCTGTTGTTTTTTTTCGTTTGCTCCTGCCTGCCCGTTTGTATTTTTCTGCTGTTATTTCCGGTTTGAGCATGTAACACATGGGCACTACAAGGAACACAGGTACATATGCGAGTACCGTGCACTTGCCTATACTGCATCTGCACATCTTGGTTGTCTCAGTCGTCTCAGTCGTCTCAGTCGTCTCAGTCGTCTTAGTCCTCTCAGTCCTCTCCGTCGTCTTAGTCCTCTCAGTCCTCTCCGTCGTCTTAGTCCTCTCAGTCCTCTCCGTCGTCTCAGTCTCTCCTTTTTCTTTCTGGCGTTGTTCGTGGCCGGCAAGCCGGGCTGGGCAAGGGCAGTATGCCAAGCCTCGTCCAGATGGAATGCCACACGTGGCTGAGCCCCTGCTCTGCTCTCAAGACAAAGGCAGGTAGACAGACGACAGACGACAGATGGCCTGGTCTGGACCACGCCGATTGGCGAAGAGGTAGTGTAGTGGTGAGTGGTGGGTAGATGTCTCCCTCCAGCTTGGGAGGCAAGCCTGTGGTTTGCCTGCTTCTCATTGTCGTCTGGGGCTAGACATCAATACTAGCCAGATCACACCCACAGCCTTCCTTTCACATGTCTTTCACGAAAGCCTTTCCCCTGCCAGGACCGCATCATCTGGCTTTTTCGCACGTTTTCTCTTCTCGCTTTGGTCTAAGAATAACTCACAGGGTCGTGTATAGCTAAAAGGGGGGGGGGGGGGCGGTCTGTGACATCACATCACTTTCTCTATTCGGGGCTTCTGCTTATATACACAGTAGATAGTCTATTTTGATGGACGTCCTGAAACAGAAAGTATTGTCTGTTAGTTTGTTGGGCAGTTGGTAGAAGTGCTTCAACGTGTGCTCCTTATCACTGTCTAAAAAAAAGAAAAAAAAAAAACAACGCCTAGGGAATCGGTCTTGGAGGCGGCAAGAATAACATAAAAAGTTCCTGATGAAAACTCTCGGACATAGGGCAAGAGTAATGCCGGCCTAGCAGCTAGGAGAGGGTCGTGTCTCAGTGTTTAGGCGTTTACGCCCGAAAGGGCAGAGGGTTGTTCCTTGTCTTTCAGCTCTGGGAATGCCTATAACTTGGACTTACCGTGTATATTACATGGGTTTAATATACCAAGTAACCAAGGGTACAGCAATAGCAGTGCTCGGGTATCCGGGGTCAGTTACGGGGTCAGTTACGGACCTACTGGCCAACTGTCGATAATACCTGGCTGCACGACTTGTCATACATGTGTATAACTAAATAGGCTGTAGCTGTCGACATAGCACATGTATGTCAGCGCAGCATCCTTTGGTGCATGTTATGTGGCTTTGCTTAAAGTGGGCTTAAATTACAGTCGTTGTGCGAGTGTGCGTTTCCTCCAAGTCATGTCATCAGCATCAGCCAAGCCTATCGTTGATGTGGTTGGAGAAGTCCTGACCTGAAATTCCCGCTATCGTCTGGATTGGCTGGAGGTGTACGTGAAAACAAGCCCGCTGCTGTACTATGACGTGCTCTTCGCGACCTGTGTAGCTGTTTGTTCTGCCGGCTGATGGGGGGGAGCACCCTTGCCTAGTTGTGAGGCGTGTTTTCCCCCCCAAGTGTCTTCTCCTCAACAACTATTGATTAGCTGCGTAGTTCTGCGGCTTCCTTGATATGTCCATCAAGTTGCGGTCATCAGCTCAGCATACTAGTATAGTGGTAGCCGTGCAGACCGCTGTTCTCCGAGTGTCTCCCCTCAACCGGCAACTCTCACGGCCGCTTTGTAGAGCTTTTGACCCGCCTGTCCGATGGGAATCATTGTTTAACCTAAAAGAACAACCTGTAGCTTTCGTCCATGGCGCATGTCCCCGACTGCTGCAGCATACGGAATGTGGCAGACGGCAGACGGCAGACGGCAGACGACAGACGGCAGACGGCAGCTGCATTTTATCTATACGCTCAGCGATTGGGTCAATGTTTGTTAAATGTCGTGTTGCATCCTCTTCTGGCTGCAGCCCAACATTTTCCATTTTTGGTCAGTCTTGTGCAGCTAAGTGCAGTACTTTGTGCGCGCTTAGAATGCCATGATGGTGTCGCTATAGTGCCCTAGGAATCGGCGTATTGAGTACTGCTTTGAGAATCTTTGCGCATTGAACTGGCCATGTTTTCCATGTTACATAGCAGCCTCGAACGTTCTGCAGCTGGAGCATAGTCTAGGTTTGGCTACACCACTGCTTGTGTAATTGTTGGCAAGAGATAGTCGGGCTCTGTGTGAAGACAAGCTCTAGGCCGGCCTCGCTTTCGAGGATGCACTGCATGGCCATGTCTGTCTGGCCTGACAGAAAGAGGATATATCCATCGTCTGCGCTGCACGACAAAGACCACAGTCATGGCCTTTCCGAACATGATTACCAGGTATTGGTACGTTGATATCTTCCTCAGAGCACGCATATTTGGAAATAGAGTCACTCGGCGCTTGAATCTGACAGGCATAGTGCTTGTGAGTGTTTCTTTTCGGTGAAATGCGCAAGATTTAGCACACTTCGGGAGTTGCTTACGCTTCCTAGTGAAAATTCTCGTGGCTTCTCTACAAAGGCTGTGGGGGTGAGAGTTGCCAACGTGCTCTCTCGTCTGGTGAAAGAGCCGACTCTTGCGGAGTGCATATGACACCCTGGATATTCAACGCCAACTACAGCGGGGGGCTAATCGCGAGTCTTGTGAAGAACACCCCTGCCAAATGCTGACCTTGGTTACCGTTGAAACTATGCCAGACTTTTCCTGGCTGGACGGGGCGATGTCTTGTGGCCTCTGATTGATATCGAACATAAAGTACTGGAAACATCCATGTAGCCGATTATTAGGGCTCGCTGTGGTTTCCTTCGGCAGCGTGGTTCATTAACAGGGGAGCCAGTGTCTACGCTAGCGGCGTAATACAAAGTATTCGAATCTATATGTTGTTTTAGTTTCGCTAGCAGCATCGCGTAGGAACCGCTGATACGGCCTATTGTTTTACAATATACTCCCAATGGCCAGGCCACCGACCGGACCCAAGATAGAAGGCCTGCCGAAGGAAACAGCAGCCCTAGACCATTCATCTAGCCTGGAAATCTAGGTGCCAAACCTCGGATATATGGCTGCACACGGACGGCTCAAAGCACCAAAACGACTGGATAGGAGCAGGCTGATGTGTTGAACGTAATGGATAGGGCACCACGGAAGGGCCAGTCACCTGCGGAAAACGGGCAGAAGTCACAGACGTCGAAACCCGAGCGATTAGACGCCGGTTGGAAGACACAAACCCGAGGCATATCGTAGACAGCAAGACCATCTGGATCTGTGCAGACAACCAAGCCGCGGTAGAACGAATGAACTCCTCATCAAGGAAGACAGAAACCTTCTAGCATCACATAGAGACTTAGGGAGACACCCCCTTTCCCAGAGGTTCACTGCATCTGGGTCCCAGGACACAGCGAGATAGAAGGAAACGAAAGAGCCGGCAGTCTTGCAAAAAGCGCAACAACAGAAGTCTTTGAGTACCCCCTGTCACTGGCAAGGTCCAAGAGTTGGCTGAAAGAAAATCTTCACCAAGCGCACAAGGCCTGGTTGTCGACCCAGCCGATCAGAAAACTCATGGAATTGCCCCGACCGAAAACGCCAGGTCTCCAAGAAGGCCCCCGTGTACATAAAGGAACGATCATGGCGGCGATGTGAGGACACAGCGACCTCGCGTCCTATCACCGCAGACTAGCCCACCGATTTGCAGCCAACCAATGTCCCGGGTGCGGCCAAGACAGAAACAACGCATGAATGGTCATGGCGGAAACCAGCGAAATCATGGAGCAAGGCTTTTACCCAGAAGCTATTGACCCCATCTAAAGACAGAGCAACCCTGATGAAGGGTATCGTCAAGAGGGAGAGCACGGCATGAAGCCACCTCAAGGCCTCAGGTAGCGAGCCTCGCTCTTCACCTACACCGACGCAACCGAGAACACGCCCCACCGTCTGGGGAGCCGCACACTCACTCGAATTCAACACACGCTGGATATACCGTGTCTACGATTGTGCTTTACTAATTTGCTTCTTCTTCTTTTTCTTCTGTGTTCCTGTTTCCATGTTTGCCATTCTGGTTTTCACAACTGGTTTCCTCGTTTTTGGGTTTCTTTTCTTTTCCCACCCCAGTAAGAAAGTCGAACCAACCAAAGATCCCTATGGCGTCCCTGGTGACCGGGACCGGAGGATGTCAGGACGATCCACATAGGCTACAAAAAATATTGTCCGAAAACAGTCTTCTCGGGGTCGATTCGGGGGGCTGGACTCAAAAGGCCGACAGCTCCTTAGCCTGATCCAACACCATAGAGATCCGCAGAGACCCATGGTGCAGGCCAAGCGCAGATAGTTAGGTAGAGGATGACTACAACAACAACAGCATCGTAGGAACTGTTGCATTAGAAGCTTGAATTCATGGGCCGAGTCTCGCCTTGGCTGGCCTGAGTGTTTGAAGAGTCCTGTTGTGGCAGAATCTACCTGTGTCACTTGCCAGGCCGTACGTCTACTAAGGCCGGTAGACATACTATGTGTCGTGACAAGGACTGGGTGTACGTGGATGTCGTCCTCCGCGGCAGCTAGGATGATATTAAGATGTTTAAACATATGCGCTTTGGGTATGGGCTGTTTAGAGCTGCAATATTACTGTCGGGATGCGGCAACTAGCCGATATTTTGGTTAGGCCAGGAAACACGATATGTTCCTATGCATTGTGGTTGTCTGCTTGGCAACAGCTACATGGGGTTTGCTTGCAGGAGATACAGGAGAATCGTCAGCGGCCTCTTGTCGCATGCTTGTCCGAGACTTGTCTAGACTTCTCAGCGTAGTTGGGGTAGCTCTCTGATCAGTTAGAACCAATGTGCTTGTATCATCTGAAGCTGCCCCTCTGTGGCGGCCAAAGTCCTTGCGTGGTGGTGGAGCAAGATTGTGATTTCTGGCGCTGAATATCATTTATATAGCGTGCTTCAAGATGGGAGGGGCTTGAAGCTCTATGGACGTTGCCTCTATATGCGCGTGCCGGGTCAATTGACGGGGTGGCGACTAAGAAGCTAGCCCAAGAAAAGGACCTCCACCGGCAAGCTTATGCTCACCGTCACTCATGAGTAGTCCATTGGCATATCATGCTATCCGCAGTCAAAATGGGGCAGTGCAGAAACTCTAGGGAAATTAGCGGGACTATACCTGAGATGGGGAATGTCATGGTTGTAGGTTGTGTGGCTGGCTGGGCTGGCTGGGCTGGCTGCTATGGGTTGCTATGGGCGGCTTTGTGCTAGCTCGTATTTGCTCCGAGGTCGCTACACTGCATCGCACTTCCAGTGTCTTTACTCACCTCATTGCAATTGTAACGCCCACCGCTTTTTCAGATGCTTATGTATCCTCACGACTTCCTGGCTGGCAAAGTACCACCACAAGATACCCTGGCCTAAGGCCTAGAACGCATGGACCTGCGATGAAGGAAATTTCCAAACACGTTAATCGCACACATGACTGTGTTGGCAAACTGGAATGGCCCCGACGTCCCATGATAATGTGTGTGATTTGAGAAGAAATATACTGCCGACTGTCAGAGAAGCCCAGACATAGCGCGAGGTGCTAGCGCTTTTTATGCGAGAAGCGCGGGCTGGAAATGCCCAGACGACTTTGCGAGGCTGCTGATAATGCTGAATTCCCCATGATGAGCGCCTATATTTCTCTCGAAACATCTGCTAGAAAGCGAAACACACTGTCTGATCTTTGGGAACCACAGCCATTCTTTGGCATAGCCCGAGAAATGTAGTGTACATAGTAAAGACATGAAAGCAATGTTGTTTATAGGAGGCTACACTGCGGGCCAGGCTTTTCACTCATGGATCTTGTGTTTCCTCCGCTCGTCCGTGAGCAAGCTTGTGACGGCCTCCGTAATATCTGATCGAGCAAAACCGTTGACTAATATTATCCGAATTAAGCTTCCAGTGCTAACTTTTATGTTAACCAGGTCAGTGGGAAATGACTGGCGGTTAGTACACACTACGCTCAGGCATCTGAAGACGAGGTTTGCTGGTTGCGCCCTTCTGAGGGATGCGCATTCGTGGCGAGAGCACGAGGCCGGTCTGTCCGAGATCGCAAAGTCTAGATAATTCGATCTTCGTCAAGTGTATCGTATAGCATAAGTCTAGAGCTGCTTTTTCTTTTTGGCTAGCAGCTAGCGTATCTCCGGTGGTTGCTGCTGCTTACTATGGTGGCCCATGTGAGCGCCTTCACCCCGCTCTTACGCAACTGAAATGCCCAGCTGATGGAATGCAGGAGATACAGAGCGAGGTCCCATGCCATAAGGACAGAGGAGAGACTTCCGACCTGCTGGGACAGGCTGGTCCCACCACTGGGTGTTTTGAGCCTTGGGTGCCGTAGCAGGGCTCGAAACTCTCCGTTGTCAAAGTTGGTTGGCTCACAGCAAGCACTGCTGCTCTGCGTGGTTTTCGAATGGTGTAGAGACGCTCGATAGGCAGCCTTGCGGTTGTTGTGCGATGGAGACATGAAGCCCTGCCGGTAACGAGAGGGAGGCTAGTGCGAAGGGGCGAGAGGATATCACGCCCGCCCGTAAGCTTTTGGCTACTAGTGTGTGACTTGCACGATTCAATTAGTCATGCTATATGCCTCTCGTCCTCTCTTTGCCTTGGCGCTTAAGCTCGAGGAAGGCATCGAGCGGGAGGGTTGGGGCCCAGTTGACGGACAACTATGCTATCGTATGTTGTGCGTTGTACGGGACTGTCCAGGCAAGCCAAGTATCAATAGAGACATTATTGAGACTATGGCTATTTTGTATTGTCGTTTATTGATGAATATCCTATATCCTACCTACCGGCCACCCACGAAAAGGGGATTTGAGTTTTCAGAAATCATCTTGATCAGGAATATCGGAATCTCCATGGCACTGGGAAGGGCCTTTGGCAATTTCCATTAGTTAATACTAGTTATAGAGATGCTTGTATAGCTGGTCATCGGGCATCGAGAGCACGCCGATTAGACATTTGCCCTTCCGCAGCACCATTTAGGAATAATACAAGCTTCTATGACTGCGGGGGATATGGCAAGTCCGCTAATGACTGATAGTGGACGGACTTGCCACTGGCTTTGGCTGGGTTGCCGACATGGAGATTCCTTTGGATGGCGGTAGAGACTTCAAGCCTTATCGGACCGACGAGCCGTTCTAGAACAGTAGTGTCATTATCATTAAGCCACCTGCGCGGTAGACACGCCTGTTTTGATTGAAATAAGACTGCGAAATGTCTGTTGTTGAGAAGGGAAGAATGTGAAATGCCTGATGTTCGAGGGGAGGATCGCCCCTGGGGCCGTTAATGCTTCAGTGCGTCGTATAATTATGTGGTATGTTAAGGGAGTGTGTAGTGGTGGGGGAGGGGTGCCTGTATACAGACACAAATAGGATATTATACCAGACATGGAATTTGAAGCTGCTTGCATCTGTAGAGGACGATGGGAGGAGATGGGCGCATGAGCTGGTGGACACGAACTTGAGCTGAGTGCCTTGCAATAGTTCAATGTATGCAGCGCTGCACACTGCACGTCCGGTCATGGCATTGCATTTATTTCAACATGGCTGCTGTCTGGCCCATCTCTATAGTATCGACAGGAGGGCCAGCTATCGGTGCTGGGCCCATGGTTGCTGCGCGCACGCTGCTGGCGTGGCAGTTGTTTCGTGGATCAGTGTGCTGTGCGTTAGTTTGTGCGCTGGCTGCTTTCCGTGCAATGCATTAGGCCACCGTCGCAGTAGTTGAGGCATCGGCTTCCGCTACTTCGCCAATGCATAGGAGCGCTTGGGGCAAGATGAGATGGCCATTGCAGTGTTCCGATCTCATGAATACGATGGAAGGAGTAGAGTTAGGGAGGGGGGGGGGGAGTGACGCCGGTCTGGCGAGACAATGGCACGTCCTGTCTTGTCCTCTCTTCTTTCTTTTTGCCAGAGGATTTTCTGCAGTTCGCTGGCCTCTCATGGGCATCGCGGAGATTTGATCCTACCGGGAACTGTCCGCGCGCGCTCATAGAGCACCTAATTGTTGAGTGATTGTCGATCGCCGTCGCTCAAGCACCTGACGGACAATTGTATATCTTGTGGGTTATTAAGCCTTACAAAGCGCAGGGCAAGCAAGCAAGGTCCTTAGGGTATATATTAAGTAATCAATGCATGCGCGAAACCCAGGAGATGGAAATATGGTGGGAAATGGGATGTGGGGGAAACCCTAGTCTCGGCAAGCTTAATACGAGGTAGTTACCGACCGACTACAAACTGGACGATAGTAGTAGGTAGTTGCTTCGCGTTGTGACATGGTGGGATGGCCCCACATTTAGAACAATTACATAATTAAGCAGGGAGACCCTGGCGTGTTAATGGCTTAGCGCCAAATGGCAAGAACGGGATCTGTCGTGCACGGCAATGACGACGGAGCCTAGCGGGATCTACAGCCGCGGCTCGCACTAGAATGCTGGCGGACTGATGGGCGCAGAGTGAGCACATGGCGAGGCACGGCAATGCATGAAGGGGGGATCTGAAAGGGTCGTCTGTGGTCTGGAAGGTCGTCTGTGGTCTGAGAGGGTCGTCTGTGGTCTGAAGGGCCGTCTGTGGTCTGAAAGGGTCGTCTGTGATCCTCCGCTATTCGAAAGTTTATGGTTTTATTTTGCCTTTTGGGCCTGTTTCTTGTTTCTTCTTTCTTCTTTTCCTGTCTTCCTCCTCCTTTACTGTCCTCCTTTCCTCCTTCCCTACTTCTCTCCTCTCCTCCCTCCCTGCTTCTCTCCTCTGCTCCCTCCCTGCTTCTCTCCTCTCCTCTCCTCCCCTCCCTGCTTAGCTTGCTTTCATTATAGTCCTCATCGTCGTATGGTTGCCTTGGATAAGTTGCCAAATCGAAAACACATGGTTTTAAGGTTTCCGCATGGGCCAACCCTTGGCATAACTGCGTTTCAGGCCAGGCTGCTTGATCGATGCCCCCCTTTTCCTGAAGATTACACAAGGTAGAAATCAATGTCGACGGCTTGCTAGGCGTCGACGGAGATAACGCCAACCTAGATGATATTCCTAACACTAGAGACTGTCTCGGCAAGTGAGACGCGCAAAACATTGCCCTGGATGGATCGTTGTTCTATTGGGCTGATTACAAAACTGACTATCGGCCTGCTGGCTCTCAGAGAAGCTTACCGCATGCCCTTGGATGGCAGCATGTAGGCATTCTGTATCCTGTAGCAGCCTTTAGTAGCCCTATTGGATGTCTTTTCTAGGTTGCCAGATCTAAGCACTGCTACGAAAAGGGGAGGGGCGTGGGAGAGGGAGAGGGAGAGGGGCGTGAGCACAAAAACCAGCGTTATTGAAATCATCATCAAGAAAGTGGAAGCGATATTGCAAGAACTATAATGGCGATATAGTCAATTGGCGTGAAAGGCCTGATTCCGTCATGAACTTTCGTATGCCGCTCGGGCTTGCATCGTGCACTTGAAAGTCTTCCGGTCTCGTTTGCTTCGATGCCATGTGCATTTTGAGATCGTGGTTCACTTGGTTGTAGATGTGTCATTGTAGATGTGTCAGTGCAGATGTGCCTACTTGCGTGCTATGCAGTGTCGAGCGGCATCTGTATGCTGCACTAAAGGGGCTTCGGAAAGGACTACAAATAGTAGGCCACGCCGGCCACAACGAATGTTAAGACTTCGGACACAGCAACCTAAAAACCATCCATACTTTTCCATATCTACACTGGCCTACCACAACCATGAAGTTTCTGCTCTTCCTAACCTTTTTCTGCACTATTGTGTTTAGTGCTATCGTACCCTCGCCCTCCGATCTGATGCCTAGTGCAGCTATGGCCGACGACCCGACTGGCCCGCCCCAGCTTCACAAATTGCTGGCACGCGATCCATCTAGTGCATACAACGAGGCCAAGCGGGCTGCTAAAGATTATAATGTCAAGCTCACAAATGGCGAGTACTACTACTTCATGTCCTGCAATACGGTTCGCCAGGGGTTCACTCCGAGTGAGCCTGCAGTTAGATATGTAATGCAAAAGACAGGTTGTACCCATGTTGGCCTCGTTGTAGGAAAAATCACAAAGACACGCTGGAGCAAGAAGTTTGAAGCCACTTACCTAAACGTGAGCGATTCTCCCAGCGGCAGAGCCTGGAAGCAATCGGTAAACGATTATAGTCCGCGGTCAAACCAAAAGTAAGTTCTGTTATGTTCCTATCCAGGTACACCAATTGCTCCAACATGGTCGATTTTCATGATTGCTTTTAGGAGATCATAGGACATATGCTAATCTTGCTTATTGAAGGCTGGTTTACGGTGGTGTGGCTTCCTCAAGCCCCGATATCAGTGCCTTGACGGAAGCTGGTAAGCTATTCTATTGCTACTTTGGGGTTTTAAGTCCTGTCACTAACAAATCTATAGGGGACAACTGGGTTGCAGCGGCTAACGTTGGAGGGCCTAATGGAGAAAGACAATATGATGAAGACATGAACTGCTTAACTTATTATTACGATCTCATAAACATGGTTTGATAAAGATGGAAGTATCAACCAAAGCCACTAGGGATGTCCATCCTAGGCTTTGGTCCTATTGTATTATTTTACTTTTCTAACTTAAGTAGCCAGTCTCGCGGCAATAGCTCTGTGAGCACATTACCTGGGGAGCCTCAAGGACTGTTGTTCTCCTACACATGCAGCACAATACGCAATACACACTTCTATTTGCAAGACGCTGGCTCAATAAAATATTATCTTTATCATACTACATAGCAATATGTTTGCATTTGCTGGCTGATGGTCACCATATGATAGAACTTGTGGATTTGCAAAGGCATGGCTTGCATATAGCTCACGAAGTGCACAAGAACTATTGTGTTATATCCCACAGAGTCAAGGCCAAAGTCAAAGCACGGCATAAACATCACAAAAGCCTTTGCCTAGAGAGGCACTGAGGCCTATGCCGGCGTGCCAACATCAGGCTTATGGCCAAAGTTACAGAAACGCTGTTCATGAGAGTATAAGTTAGAGCAGAGACGGGGGTGCAGTAGCAAGCTGGCAGAGCTTTCCCCGAGCAAACGAGGTGCAGTATTTTTGCTGTATATGGCGAAAGTTTCACGAAAGCTTATGCCGCAGGAAGATAACAATTGTACTTGGAACGAGAAGATACTGGAATAAATCGGGTATTGATGCGTACCCACCCCACCGATGGGCTACATGGTGGAAGTTGAGCATCATCATCTGTGTACTCAAGTCCAATCCTCAGGCACCTAGATAGTTGCTGCACTGCATTCATCGTAGCAGTGCAAATGTTGCCCTGATTGGAACATACTTAACGTCTACCGTCAGGGTAGGTTTGAGGATATAGGGAAGTTATAATTTACAAGCTGCGCTGGTCGGCACTGATCAAGCTCCACGACAGTAGTCCGTTTGTGTAACTATCTGTAGACGAAGGCTGGATAAAGAAAGCCTCTCTCTCACGTGGTTCTGTCACTGGCTTCATGTGTTTGTTATATGATGCACATATTCACAAAGATCCCTTGCTTGTGCAGTGTCCATATATGTTCATACAGGTTCTTTTGACGTCGTGAACGTCTCTCCCCCTTTGAATCTTCGTTTTCTTTCCCTCTTTTCCATTGACTGCGTCTTTTGTTGTTCCACAATGACATGGCACTAATCATTGGATCATGTCCATGCCTTCACATCCTATGTTGCCCCTCTGGCCTCCAGTTTTATTGGATCTTGATTTAGTGTGTCGGCAGGCTCGGTATGCTCAAAATGCACTCGTGCCGGAAAGGACTTGGTTGGTGATCATTTCAGCCTTGAGCGAGTCGCTGCAGAAGCACAGAGACTGTGCACACTATTCCATTCAGGGCCCTAGGCTAGTACTAAAGTCCCCTATCTTTCAACCATGGTGGTAGCCAAAGAACCTGGCTGCATTAGGAGTTTATGTGTTGAGATTAGTCCTGCACGAGATGTCATATTGACAACGGGGTTGTTGTGTTGACAGGGAACTCCAGAGCCCCTCCAGATCAAGTCGCCACCCCTTTGCCTGGCTGTCGTTGTTCCAGCTCTACAGTGGAAAGGTTACAGTAGCTCTCATCTCTCAAACCTACGATAAAGGATCTGGGATAGACTGGAGCATGGTTTTGCTTCCAATAGTGAAGCTATTGTGTTTCCGAACATCGATTATGATCATTTCTAACAACAATACACGAGTTGCTACTAGAGCCAGCTCCTGGATCCTCGAACAGTTTACTTGTCGTCATAGAGCAAAGACACTCCTAGCTCCCAGCACACCCCCTTTTCGGCCTGAAGATTTAATCAGGGCATCACCTTCCCCGCGTATCTCGGTTAAGCAGATCTCCCTAAAACAAGCCGGCGTCCTTCTGCTCCAAGAGCCTGGGCGCGGTTTTACAGATCAGACAGCCGCAAGACCTAGTTTATGTTAGGGGCTGGAAACCCAAGGACTAGCTGGGTTATATTGTTTTCTTCTATTCTTCCTGTTGACAATCCTTCTTGCTCCGACCATTGAATTTTAAACGAAGCCTCTGCTTTTTCAGCGCTAATCCCTGTTCTCGTAGAATCGCAGCCGTTTTCAATGTCAGTCCATATTAGTTGCGTCTGCCTTACTTTCCTCTGACCCTCCCATGACAAGCCACAAAGCAGAATGTAAATGTATGGTATTGGCCTGCTTCTGCAGGCACGTTTATCGCTGCAAATATATGCACAAGTCCCCGCCAGTCTCACCCTAGCCCGCCTATCGCCGTAAAAACCCCTTCTTCACTGGCACGCCTGTCCGCTTCCGCCTCAGGAGTTGGCTCTTGATATGTACCGTATGCCTTTTGGCCGCCGGCACAACGTCTAACTTTGTCTTTTTAACTACTCTGTATGTCGTGCCGCCCACTACTCTATCCGTATCCGTGCGTTTCGTCATCTTTTTGGCAGTCCGGGGGGTGGCCGCCATGGATGTATCAGCGCCTTTGCCGTGAGAGGCATCATCGTCAGAGTCGTCCGAGTCGAGAAATTCTAGGGGCAGGACGTCCGGCAGCGCAGCTGTCTTCCTGCGTCTTGCAGCCCGGGACTCGTCGTCTTCTTCACTGGTGGCAGTGCTGGGCTTGGCGAGAAGTGCCTTGGCTGCCGCAATCTCAGCCTCGAGATTTTCTTCCCTAGCTTTACGTGCGACCGCCTGCTCCTTGAACTTGAGATCGCGCTCTTGTCGCTTCTTCTTCTCGGCCGCGGCAGCTCTGCAAGACAGACAGACACGGTGACTGTTAGTGGACAGCTGGTTAAAGGACGGCCTGGGGGCAGCGAGACTTACTCTTGGATTGCCTTTTGCGCTGCCTTGGCTGATTGCTTTGCGATAGTTGCTGCGGCCGACGTGGAGATAGCCTCGGGGGCGTCATCGTCGGAGTCTGCATCGCTGTCGTCTGGAGAGGAGGCTGGCGCAACTTCTATTCTAGATGTCTGTTCTTCAGTCTGGCCGGCCATTTCTTCATCGTCGCTGTCAAACTTTTTAACAGCTGGCGCACGAGACACAATTGACGACTTTTGCTTTGCGCTGCTGTCGAGAGCCTTGCGTCTTGGGAACTTGGAGGAGACCATGGTGGCCTGACTATATGCGCGGAGCGGGAAACGGATTGCAAAGATCTTCTAGGGCGGAATAACTCTGGGAGCTGGAAAATAAAGATACGGAGGATACAATGGAATCAAGTCGTGTCTAGCCTATCGAATGTATTGTGTGTTGTCGGTCTGTCTGGTCTCTTCACGATGTTTTTCAAGGAAACTGCCCGTCGCAAAGTCTAGAAAAAAAAAAAGGCGGGGCACGTATCGCGCATTTTAATTGGGTCGATAAGGTTGCGGCTCTAGTCACGTGACTATAACAGGGATCAAGATCCATTCCATCCGAAACTCAGCTCTAGAAACCTCAAGCTTGTGACTTTCAATATCAAACAAGTGCCTTCAAGCCACGCATGACGAGGAATACCTCGTGTACTCAACAGGCTTGTGAGTCGAGATAACCCACCGGAAAGGTCGCATGGCATCAAGGTTAACTTATATCTGTAGAACCACACCTTATCTTGCTTGTACGCTTCCTTTCCCCCTGCTACAATGCATGCTCTGTTGTACGCATCACGGCTTCGGTCGTGTCTTCATGCCAAGTCTCTAGTAACAAGGCCTATTGGCTTGCAGGCCCGGGCGTTTGTGGCTGCCCCGACTCTCAATGCCTCATCCCTCAAACCGACCAGGCACGTCTCTTCCGGCCCTAGACAAGCACTACCCTCGGGAAAACCCAAGCGGGCTACTGGCGACCGGCCTTCGCCTCTGGGCCAGGTGATTCCACAGGTCAGAGCTGTTGTTACTGCCGACCGGCAAATACCGGATTTAAATAGCTTCGTGAGAGCATCAGAGGCAGCGGGGCTGCTAGAAAACAGAGCAAAGGTCTACCGGGATTGTGTAATAAGCATCATTGCGGCATTCAAAGCGTCAACTGACGATTGGAACTGGATCCGCGGCTGGGCTTCAAGTGTGTTTGCTCCTACCGCATCTCGCCGCCTATTGCGCTCGTAACTTAGGGTTCCCTCTGACTCCTGGTAATGCTAACCTTTATGCCCCTTTCCCCATAGAAAACAACCTCACGCCTAAACTCATTTATGAGAGCGCCATCACATACCATACTGCCACCCCGCCAGAGGATGCCTCCCCTGCTGTCGCTACCACCACCCTCCTGCTCCTCTATGCCGCTGGCGTGCACATGAGCTACGTGCCTGCCTTGCTCAGCTTCGCCCACCTGACCATTCTATCGGGCAGCCACCCGTCCACCATGAATATATTCAGCGAAGCCCACGCGGCATTTGCGCGGCTCCTGCGTACCGATGACCCAGATGCACTGACCATCGAGGCCAAGTACAAGCTTGGCTCAATGTCAAACAGCGAAGAAGCACAACGGCTTTTAGCCCGTGCTCTCAAGGCCGGAGGTGCGTTCGAGTGGCGGCCCATGGCGCTGGTTCTTCTGGCCCGTGTGCATATTGAGGACGGGGATGTTGCTCGCGCAAGACAGCTGCTTGAGCAGGCGATCGCTGAGTCAGATTACAGCGTGGCCCATGACGACCTGGCTGAGCTAGACAAATCTGGGTCCAAGGAAGGGGGGTTGGATATGAGCCCGCAGGAGACAGTGGCGGCAGCACTCAATGGAAAATCTGGCGGGCTCAGGTCCCTGGCTAGGATGTTTATGGGTGCCAGCGTCGGCGACACAAGCGAAGCCGAGACAGCGTTTTATTCCAAGGCAATGGAGAACATGCGATTCGCCAGAGACAGGCTAGTGTGAAGGCAAACAAGTGACACAGGAATACACGAGGAAAGCAAGATACGAAGGGCACACACGACAAGCTGCACAACAAAGCAGGGAATCAAAGGAAAGGAAAAAAAAAAAAAGATCAAGTTATGGAACCATAAAAAGAGACAAGGTACTGTAGTTGTATGTAGTAAGATGAGAGTATATACATCATGTACAAGTTCGTTTGCATACAGGACGGCTCCACAATGCACAACACAAAAGGACCATCCATCCCACCAGCATTACACCGGTACTACGCGAAGCACCGCGTAGATTGCACCAACCGCATCAATTGCTTACACCAGGGTCACCGCCACCAGCAGGGCGCCAACCGAGGCCGAGATCATCATGCCAAACGATTGGCCAAGGAGAGAGACACCATCGCTGCTGGGCGATGTTGTCGAGGTGGACGCCGAGTTAGTGTTGGATGAAGAAGAGCCACCAGTCGAGGAAGCACCGGACGAAGAGTTGGATGACGAGGCATTGTTGTCCACCAGTGCAGACAGGGTGCTGTCGTCGCTGAACGAGAGCGACGTAGTAGTGTTGCGGCAGTCCTCAGGGGTGCGCGTGGAAGAGCCTGAGACGAAGCGGACGAGGGCACACTGTGTTTAGGGTTAGTAAGATATCTCGGGTTAACAATGTAGAGGTCGCGACTTAATACGTACCGAGAACAACAGACCGTCAGACGCACTGGCAGCGACGCTAATGACACCTTGCTTGCCCGCCCACTCGTCAGGCACGGTGACGCTGGGCATGCAGATGGTGCCGAGTTCGCTCTGCTCGAAGATGGGGTAGATCTGAGTCCAGTTGCCAGAGGCAGTGGTGTCGAGCGTGGCACGGAACAGCCAGTTCTGGCGGGGGTGGGTGGGGGTCAGAGCAATGGCATCGCCGCCAACAAAGAAGTCAGAGACGTCGTCAGCATCATCGGTGAACGAGATGGTGGCGCCACCGCACGGGGCCTGGTCCAGCGCGTTGTCGTTGGTGTCGACAGAATCAGGGTGCTCAAGGTCGAAGTGGGCCAGAGCCAGGGAGGAGAGAGCAAAGAGAGCGATAAAGGACTTCATGGTTGCGGATGTGAATGTGTGCAAGAATAGAAAGCGGATGGAGAAGCTTGGGTGAATGATGATGGAGGTAGGTGAGGTGAGGAAGCAAGAGGAGTTTCAGACTACACGGAAAAGCAGCGATGGTCCAGCTGTTTTATAGAGCTAGACAGCTGGTAGACAGCAAGGGGAATTTCAGGCCCAAGGCCTCAAAACTCTAAAAACCATCCAACGGCGCATTTTGAGGCGGGTCGCGATCTTGGCATCTTGGCGGTTGAACAGGCGAAGCCGTCACCTCCGTACAAAAAAGGGCAGAGGCTATTTTGGGCTGAGGCAGAGGAGGAGGGAGGAGGGCAGGCAGGGCAGGCAACGCAGGGAAGGACAGGCAACGCAGGGAAGGACAGGCAACGCAAGGCAAGGATCGAGCCAAGGAACAGCACAGCAAAGGGCAAAGGGCAAAGGGCAAAGGACAAAGGGACATAATGGGATCTGCATCCATGTCTACACCCATATAAGATCCATGTTTCAGCAGCTGGTTGAAGGGCCAATTTTGGCATCCTGCGGCACTATACTAAATATGTACCAGCTTGCCTTGCCATTGGCTGATCGCGTCGAGATACAAAGTTGGTCTGTAGGTACTGATAGTTGTATTTTAGCCAGCATCGCTTTGGGCCGCTTTCTCCATCCTTTTGTCATGGGTCTGAGCGCAGTCCGCTTGCAAGTCCTGTTATTGGCCAGCCAGCTGCTAGCATCACTCTCATTGGCCAGAGCCCCCCCCACCTTTGCTCTGCGAAGGTTTGAGCAAGTTTTGATTTGACAAGGGCGGGAGACGTTAGTCACTACACACAAGCAAAAAGAAAAAGAAAAAGAAGAAAAAAAGAAGCTTAAATCAGCAAGAAGAAGTCTTACCTTCCGCGGACGTTAGTGATTCTGGGGACGAAAACGACAGCAGCATGAACAAAGCTTCACGCTGAAGCTATGGCGACGAAACGCTGCATTGGATCCGGCAAGAAACAAGTCGTAATTGCCTGCATGTGGTGGTGGATCTTGTCGAGATCTTGTGGTACTTTCCTTCTTTTTCTTTTTCTCTATGACATTTTAATTAAATACATCAATTATATTTTGTGTTCTTGGCATAGCCAAGTCCGATTCTTCTTTCCCTCTCCCTGCGCTCCCTCCTTTTTAACTTGTCCGTTATCCCATCTTGCCGCTTCCCACTGCGCCCTTTGCCGTTGGCTCCAACTCCTCCCCCAAAGGCCCGTCCGGCCGTCTTCCCCTTCGGTCTCCCCCACCTCCATCAGCTGCAATACCGCCCATCATGGATATGGGCATGTCCATGTTCCGCGATGATAACATGAAGATTGCGCGGATCTTCTGGTACATCATCGCGGCCTTTGTCGGCGCTACTCTAGTTTCCCGTGCATTCAAGGAATTGGATGCTCGCAGTCGGTAGGTCTAGCCCCTCTTCTGGCCGCCCTCCCCCCCCCCTCTTACTACCTGCTAATCTGTATTGTATCACTTTGTTCTTGTGCTCTATTCCAGCCTCAGGCGATGCTCTCCCGACTCGTCGCCTCCAACCGCTAGTCGACCGGCTGGTCCGTTCTTTGCCTATTGGGCTACCTTCACTGCCGTCTTGCGCGAAACACGACACCCCACCCTCTATATTCAATCGCGCCTCTTCTCGTGGCTCTCGCCACCGTCACTGGGCCGATGCATCGTGCTCTTCACATACTGGCTAGTCGTCTTCCTCATGGCCACCGAGGATGCCGTCAAGGATGATGTGTACTACTGGGAGCGCATTGGCTACCGCAACGCCTGGGTGACCACCACACAACTGCCTCTCGTGTACCTTCTGGCCAACAAGACCAACCCGCTAGGTCTGTTGCTGGGAGTGGGCCATGAGCGCATCAACTGGTTCCATCGCTGGGTGGCGCGCACCATGCTCGTTACCGCCACGCTGCATGGTTTCTTCTTTTATGCCGAGTGGGACCGCGCAAACTTTGTCAAGATTCAGATGGAGACAATGCCCATGGTCAAGTACGGCTTCGGCGCCTGGGCTCTCATGGCCTGGAACGTCATCACCACTGTAGCGCCACTGCGCAATCTGGCTTACGAGGTATTTGTCGCCCAGCATGTCATGAGTAGCGTTGCTCTGCTGTGGTGTGTCTACAAGCACATCCCGCCCAATGCACGTTACAACCTGTGGTGGTCCGTTGGTGTGTGGGCATTTGACCGCTTTGCCCGAGCTCTTGTCTACATTGTGCGCAACACCCGGTTCACTGCTGTCAAGCGCACGGGCTGCAATGGCAAGCGACGCTTTGGCCATGATGCGTCTGCAGTTGCCGTCGGCGACTCGACCACTATCATCACGCTCAAAAGCGTGCACTTCTCGTGGACTCCAGGCCAGTACGTCTATCTCTGGATCCCGTCACTGGGCCCCTTTGAGGCTCATCCGTACACTGTGGCTGCGGCCCATCGCGTCCCTGGCGTATGCACGTGCAACAGCGTGCAGCTTGTGATCCGCAAGCACAGCGGCTTTTCCAAGCGACTCCATGCAGCAGCCGTCAAGGCCCAAGAACAGGAACCCAGCGGCCATGCTAGCTTTGTTGCCTATGTTGCTGGGCCGTACGGGGCCCCTCCGCGTTGGGATATCTACGAGAATCTAGTCCTCGTGTCGGCCTCGACGGGCGCGTCGTTTACGCTTCCGATTCTTGAGGCCGTGGTCGAGTCCAAGCGCCGCAAGGAGCCATCATGCACAAGACGAGTCGACTTTGTTCTTACGGCTCGTAAAGGCGAAGAAGTCGACTGGTACGTGCACCGGTTGCGCCAGGCCCTCAGTCAGAGCCGTGACCTTGCCGACTTTGAGCTGAACGTTCATGTCGCCAAGACGGGCAGTGGTGCCGGCAAACGCCCGGGCTCTGGGAGCACCACAGCCCACGAAAAGACACTAGAGGCAGGCCTGACATCAGAGTCGCATAGCGATGGCAGCGAGAAGCAGCAGAGCCCGCGGCTGACACCTGTCGCCTCGCCTGTGCAGCGGCGGCGAACGGGGCTCATTGTTGATGACATTGAGAGTGGAGCCAACTGCTGTCAGGCCGCCAACCCGATTGTCATGGCACCCGAGGCCGATGTCGTCAAGGAGTACGACTCGCGGCTAGACATTGCCGCGCTAATTAGAGCACCGGTTGAGGGGGCCCATGGTGAAACAAGCGTAGTAGTATGCGGCGGACGGGCATTGACATCACGGGTCCGGAACTCGGTAGCCGGTTTGTCCGATGAAAGGGCAGTGCACAAGGGCACAGGAGCGCAGGGCATTCATTTATACGCCGAGGAATACAGTTTCTAGGAAGGGTAGATTTGCAGAGAGCGGCCTTGGGCCAGCCAGTTTGTACAATATAATACATGACACTATAGTAAGACGGTCTACGCTAGGATAGCTGTTGCCGAAGATCTGCCGAGCGACCCTAACCCTAGAGACTGAAGACACCATGCACTATCGCTGTTGTATGGAAACAGCCATAGCAATCTGGTAAGGCAGCGCGAGCACAGCGTGTGCCTTCTATTTTTGGGCTAACTGCCATTTTGACACTTATTTTTTTTTTTTTTTTATTTTTTTTTTTTCCTGTGACGCATCCAGATCCCAAATGTTTGGCGGGGCTTCTAAACTAGCAGCCGTACCATTACCTTCACTGCCTCTGCTTAGCGCCTGCTTCAAGCCTAGTTCTCGACTTCGTCTCTATACTTCTGCTGTTTCTGTCTCAGCTTCAGCTTTAGCCGCTGTCCAACATCACCAGCGTCATTCGTCTATCCCACTAGCTACTGCCCCTCCATCGCCTTCGGCCTTGCCCCTCCTCCATCGCTATACCGGCTGCCACGACGTTCGCCGCTTTACTACGTCCCGCTTCGTTTCCTTTCAGGGCAAAATGGTCGCTGTTGATCAGTTGTCTGGCCTCTTGGCCAAGCTGCCCATTAGCGAGCTTGAGAGCTACCCTAACTGGTTCCCTGCTGAGAACCCTGTCGATATCTATCGCTCACACATTACGTCTCTCCTGCATGAGGTTAGCGGTGTTGACAAGAAGATCATTTATCCTGCTCTGCAATGGACTACGGGTCTTGACAAGGGCGACTTGCTAGTTGCCGTGCCTGCTCTGCGTGTCAAGGGCAAAAAGCCAGCTGAGCTTGCTGAGGAATGGGTGTCCAAGGTACGTACTTGCCTTGCATGATATGACAGCACGTCGTTGACAGCCACGGCTATGGCCAGGGCGTTAAAGTGCTTGCATGCGTGATCTAGCAGGGGCACTAGCTGCACCTGTATTTCATGTGTGCATTGTCCTCTCTACCCTGTTTCTTGGAGTCGGCCTCTTTGATGCCCAGTGCAAGAAAAAAGAAAAAAGAAAAAAAAAAAAAAAACACTGCTACTGCTGCTGCTGCTCGCTACACGCTCACGCTCACTAATCTCTCCTTTACTGCCTGCAGTTCCCCGAGTCTCCCCTCGTCGAGAAGCCCATCGCTTTCAACCACTTTTTGCAGTTCTTCTTCAAGCCTGGCCCTCTCGTCAAGCTGGTGCTCCCCATGATACAGGCTCGTGGCAGCGAGTATGGCCAGAACAACAAATTGGGTCTGAAGAATGTCGAAGACGAGTCCCAGGGCCGCAAGCGCATCATTGTCGAGTTCTCCTCGCCCAACATTGCCAAACCCTTCCATGCCGGCCACCTCCGCTCGACCATCATCGGTGGCTTCCTGGGCAACCTGTATGCTGGCGCTGGCTGGGATGTCGTCCGCATGAACTACCTGGGCGACTGGGGCAAGCAGTACGGCCTCCTAGCCCTGGGCTTCGAAAAGTACGGCGATGAGGAGGCCCTCAAGACCGACCCCATCAACCATTTGTACCAGATCTACGTCAAGATCAACGCCGACAAGAGTGCCGAGGATAAGCAGATTGCCGACCTGATTGCTGTTGGAAAGACTGAGGAGGCTGCCAAGCTCAAGGAGGAAGGCACTGACGAGCAGGCCCGCAAGTACTTCAAGCTGATGTCTGATGGCGATGCTGCTGCTCTAGCCCAATGGCAACGCTTCCGCGACATGTCGATTGTGCGCTACAAGGAGACATATGCCCGGTTGAACATTGCCTTTGACGAGTTCTCAGGCGAAAGCCAGGTCAAGCAGGACGCCATGGAGGAGGCTGCTGCGGCTCTGATCGAGAAGGGCATTGCTGAGGAGTCTGACAAGGCTCTGATTATTGACTTTACCAAGCACGTCGCCGGCAAGGCCGGCAAGTCGCTCGAGAAGCCCATCATCCGTAAGCGTGATGGCACCGCTCTGTACCTGACCCGCGACATCAGCGAGTTGCTGCGCCGCCACGATCAGTACAACTTTGACCACATGATTTACGTTGTGGCATCTGCCCAAGATCTCCACTTGAAGCAGCTGTTCAAGATCATTGAGCTCATGGGCCACACCGAGATTGCCAAGAAAGTGCAGCACGTTAACTTTGGCCTGGTCCTGGGCATGAGCACGCGCAAGGGCACAGTTGTCTTCCTGGATGACATTCTGCGCGAAGTTGGCGACCACATGCACGAAGTCATGAAGAAGAACGAGGATAAATACAAGCAGGTTGAGAATCCCAAGGCCACAGCTGACATCCTGGGAATCAGCAGTGTGATGGTGCAAGACATGACGGGAAAGAGGTGAGTTTGATTACTGCAATTGATTTCTGGGAGAAGCCCATGTCCGCTAACAAACGCTTTCGCCCTTACTCCAGAATAAACAATTACGAATTTGACATGGACGCCATGACCTCTTTTGAGGGCGACACTGGCCCGTACTTGCAGTATGCCCACGCGCGTTTGGCCTCTATCGGCCGCAAGGCGCGAGCTGCATCTGACGTGACTGATGCCGAAGTTGCTGCTGCGAACTGGGACCTGCTGTCGGAGCCGCATGCCATAAACCTCGTGCGTCTTCTGGGCCAGTACCCGGATGTGTTTGTTAACACCATCAAGACACTTGAGCCCACTACCGTGCTCACTTACCTATTCAAGATGACGCATGTGCTGAGCTCCAGCTACGACGTGCTGCGTGTAGTGGGCTCTGAGAAGGATCTGTTGGTTGCTCGTCTGGCATTGTATGAGTCGGCTAAGCAGGTTCTAGGCAACGGTATGCGTCTATTGGGGTTGTCGCCTGTGGAGCGGATGTAAAAAAAGGAGGAGGAGGAGGAGGAGGAGGAGGAGGAGGGATTCTTAGAATATTGTTCAGGATTCAGGACGGACAACTAAAGAAGATTTGTGGGGGGAGGATGGTAGAGAGGAAGACGGAAAGAAAAAAAAACAACAACAAAACAAGAAAGGATGGGCTATATGTTACGCCACATGTTGACGAAAGACGAAACTAATGAACCTGACTTGGTGATGTGGTATATTGCACTATCCTAGTAAGATTGGGAGTAGGGTGGGTGGCGGGCGGCGTGCGGCGTATGGCGTATGGCGTATGGCGTGCGGTGTGCGGTGTGCGGTGTGCGGTGTGCGGTGTGCGGTGTGCGGCGTTTGTTTTCGGTTTCCTTTGCTTGGTATGTACATGTACTGTAGATGGAAGATGTTACACATTACCGAGTTTGAGAAGCCAATTGAGGAAGGGACAATGGACAGCCGTACTACGGGAGGTGAAACAGCGGGCAGCGCACAGAGAGGGGGGGAGCAGGAGGCGAGGCGAGGCGGCAGAGACCTAGTCCAAAGCAAAAGCCAGCAAGCGAATACAAGAGAAGAATCAAGAATAACAGCTTAAATCCAGAGGGCCCTGCTTCAGCTTGCTGTATTTTCCTCTCTTACTCTCCTCCCACTCTACTCTGCTAGCAGGAGTATTAGCGTGGATTAGCGCTGCTGCAGCCCTCTAACCGAGCCCATCAACCAACGCCAACGGAAACTTTGTGCACAAGTACTAGACCCAAAGCGGCGGCTGCCGGCCACTGGGGCAAGGAGTGGGAGAGGGAAGGAGGAGGAGGAAGAGAAAAAGATGAAGACCCGTGGGGGAGGAGACTATGGCGCCATTAAAATTGCGGATGGCGAAGAAAAGAGTCAGTGAAAGGGAGGACAGAGAGACGACCAGGGGGGAGATAGCAACGGTCGTATTTAGATATGAACGGCGGGTTCTTAGTAGCTGGGGACGAGCACCAGGCGGTTGAACGGGGCGACAAAAGGGCCCTTGACGTCAGTGGGGGTAAAACAGAAGCAGGAAGCAGGCAGCAGGAAGCAGGAGGTCTTACTTAAGGCTAGCCAGCTAGAGGCTGAGAAGGAAAAGGATGTGGGGTCGGGCGGCGGATAAGCAGAGCGACAACCTTTTTTGTGCTTTGATCTAGGTGATGTGGGAGAAACAGAAGAACACAAGACATGTCTCGAAAGGAAATGCCCTTTGGTTTGGGTGGTTGGCAGCCAAATACAAGCATTGCTATTGCACGCGGGCAAACCAAGTACTTGTGACTTGTGTATAAGTATATACACAGTACTCACGCATGCGTAGTGCATGCATGCAGGAAGGCAGGCAGACAGGCATGTATGTACAATGTACAGGACACAGGCAAGGCCTATTTTTCCTTTTTCCTTGTTCCTTTTTTCTTTTTCTTTTCTCTTGCCTCGAAGCTTGAGCCCGTTGCTCCTTCCTTGCCCCCCGCCTCCAGCCTTCGTAGGTCTCAAGTGGGGCCGAAGCTAGAAGTTGGCAGCTGTCTGTCCGCGCCCCGGGCGAACGAAGGTGGAAGAGAAGAAAGGAGTGATAATCTTCTGGAGGGGGCGGGGCGGGGCGAAGGTGCTCTTTCTTGCCTGGTTACTTCAGTTCTATTACTCATTGGCGCTTTGCAAGACGTGATGTGATGTACTGAGAGAAGGGAAGGGAAGGGAGAGGGGGAAAAGACCGGGAGGGAACCTGAAAGGAGCGTAGTAGAAAAGGAAATAAAACAAAAAGGAAGGAGCAAAAATAAAATAACACCGAACGCAATCCGTCTCGCCACATCGGCCATTTTCTCTTACCAGCAGGGAAAAAGAACAAAAGAAAAGCCGCAAAGTACCAACAGCCAAGAAAGAGCTCTATAGCAGCAAGTCCTCGCTTTAGTGGAAGATTGTTGCTCTCGTTTTCTGCCCTCGTTTCTTGACTGTACTTTCAATCAGCCAGTGAGTGATGTTAACAGCCAAGTACATGAACAAAAAAACCCTCGGTAGAAATTAAATGGGAATAAAATGTGAAAACGTAGTAGTTGCCTTGTGCCGTTCCGGAATCAGCCCAGTAGAAGGGGGAAAAATCCAAAATAGGCAAGAACGAGTACCGAGTACAGCGTCGAGGTCAAGGTCGAGTCGCAGCAGTCGCAGCAGTCGCAGCAGCCGCAGCACCCACCACCAGCGGTATCAGTCTTGCCATTGGCTCGGTGGCATATCCGTTCTTTCCTTTTTCTTCTACTTCTCTTCTTCTTCCTTTCTACAACAACTTTTCGTTCACCCACGTGTTAATAAATAAAAAGCCGTTTCTCAGCGGCTTGCTTGATCTTCACTCTGCCTTCTATCCCCGGACTTTGGGCCCTTCACTCCGTTCCCTCGCTCCTTTTACTCTATCTCTCTCTCTGCTTTTTCTTGCTTCCTTCTGCTTTTGTAGCATCCATCTTTCCCCTGACTTATCCTCTCCCTCCCTTCCCTTCACCATGGATATCGCCAAGCTGCCGTCCACCTCAGTCGTGGCGAGTACAGGAAGGGCCTCGCCGCAGAAGAGCTGCCAGGACGACGAGACAAAACGCCAATTGCGCCCGCGCCACATCCAGCTGATTGGTACGAGCAGACCGACCCGCGTTGCGCCCGCCCCATTGCTACTCCCCCGCGTTGCGCCCCGCCCCATTGCTGTGTTTTGCTGCTAACAAAATCCCCCCCGCCTTAGGTATCGGAGGAACCATTGGAACTGCGCTCTATGTACTGCTACCCGTCCGCCGTTCCGCTTCAACGCAATTGCTTTACTAACTGCTATAGGTCCAAATCGGCAAAGGCCTCATTGCTGGCGGCCCCGCATCTCTGTTCATTGCCTTTTCCGTCTGGTGCACCTTCATCCTCGCCGTGACCATCTGCATGGCTGAAATGGTCACTTACTTGCCCATCTCGTCTCCCTTTGTGCGCTTTGCCGGCCGCTATCTCGATGAAGCCTTTGGTTTTGCTTCGGGCTGGAACTTCTTTGTCTTCGAGGCCGCGCTGGTCCCGTTTGAGATTGTGGCGTGCAACATCATCATCCACTTCTGGACCGAGGCGATCCCCACCGCCGTAGTCATCTGCATTATCCTCGCGCTTTATGCTAGCATCAACGTACTGGCTGTCAAGTTCTATGGCGAGATTGAGTTCTGGGCTGCGCTGGGCAAGATGCTGCTGATCATCGGGCTGATCATCTTTACGTTTATCGTCATGCTGGGCGGCAATCCCTTAGGCGACCGCTTCGGCTTCCGCTACTGGAAGCACCCCGGCGCCTTTGCCGAGTCGTTTTATACTGGAGGACTGGGCAAGTTCCTGGGATTTCTACAGGTACGTCAACCCCCCAGAGAGCCCACAAGTGCGTATGCAGACACAGGGCGTAGTCGCTACGTAGCTAACAGTCCCATTTTCTCTTTTTCTGTGCCCTCCCCTCCCCGCAGTGTCTCATCCAGGCTTCCTTCTCTATTGCCGGGCCCGAGTACGTTTCCATGTCGGCTGCTGAGGCGGTCAATCCGCGTCGGGTCATGCCACGCGCCTTCAACGCTGTCTTCTACCGCCTGACAGCATTCTTTGTTCTGGGCTCGCTTGCCGTGGGAATCCTGGTTCCATACGACGACCAAACGCTCATTGACGCTTTTAAGAACGACAAGCCCGGCGCGGCAGCTTCGCCGTGAGTGTTGATTACCCTTCGTCTGGAGATCATACCCTAACCCTAGATATAACGACTAACACGGATCCCGTGGTAGATATGTCGTGGCGATGGCCCGGCTCAAGATTGGCGTCCTGCCGCACATTGTGAACGCGCTTGTTTTGACCGCGGCTTTTGTAAGTGTGCAAGCGAGGGCGACGTAGGAGGCCCATCCCCAGTCCGCCTTTGTTGCTGGCCTCACCGAGGAGCCTACCTACCTGCCTACCTACCTACTTCTCTGCCCATGTCCTTGTTTGGCCCATGTTCTGCTACTAACGATTGATGTGTCTCCCCTCCCTCCTCCATGCCAGAGCGCGGGAAATAGCTACGTCTACTGTGCCTCCCGCTCACTCTATGGCCTTGTGCTCGAGCGCAAGGCACCGCAGATCCTCAACTACTGCACCAAGGCTGGCTGTCCGCTGTACTGTGTCGGGGTGGTTCTAGCCATCTCGCTACTTAGTTTCCTGCAGCTCAGCGCCAGCTCGGCCAAGGTGCTGTCGTGGTTTGTATCACTGGTGACGGCATCGCAGATGATCAACTTTGCCGTCATGTGCTCGGCGTATCTCGGCTTCTACTACGCCATGCGCGAGCAGGGAATGAACCGCAACACGCTGCCATACAAGAGCATGCTGCAGCCGTATGCGGCGTGGTACGGACTGGCCGGCACGTTTGTCATGACGTTTGTTGGCGGCTATGCCGTATTCTTGCCGGGGCAGTGGGACGTGCCAACGTTCCTGTTCTCGTACACCATGGTCATAGTGGTGCCGTTGCTGTTTGTGGCGTGGAAGCTAGTCAAAGGCACGACGTGGCGACGCCGCCAGGACGTGGATCTGGTTTCCGGAGTGGCGGAGATTGAAGAGTATACGATGAACTATGTGGAGGAGAAGAAGACAGATTCGTACAACCGGGTGTTGGACAAGCTGTTTGGGTAGAGGGTGCAGAGAGAAGGGGGGAAGTGCGGGACGGAGAGCGAGGAAAGACCAAGAGAAGAAAAATAGAGACAGAGCGACAGAGAGGCCGACCGGAGACGGACACTGCCCCAGGCTAAGGGTGTGTAGCCCTAGACCTAGACATACAAGCAAAATGACTCCAGGCAGACAACCCTAGCCAGGAAGACCCACAATTTTCGCGATTGGTATCAAGGCACTCCTTATCCTGTTGATTTTACATTTTCTTTTTATTTAATTTT
The DNA here is from genome assembly GCA_038407095.1 of Ceratocystis destructans. Lineage (NCBI taxonomy): Eukaryota > Fungi > Ascomycota > Sordariomycetes > Microascales > Ceratocystidaceae > Ceratocystis > Ceratocystis destructans. Next base: position 49,417 of record JAXASZ010001216.1, read on the forward strand.
TTCTTTTTTTTTTTTCTTTTTTTTTTTTTTTTTTTTCTTTTTTTTTTTGGTTTTTTTTTTTTTTTTTTTTTTTTTTTTTTCTTTTTTTTTTTTTTTTTTTTCGTTCTTTTGTAGTTTTTTTTTTGCTGAGTTGCTTCATTGTTTTGTATCTTGCGTTTTCTTTCTGCATCGTCGGCCTTCTTGATGGCAATTCTCATGTCTCTAGAGCCCGCTAAAACCGTATAGAGCTCTTTAGAATTTATTCGTCTTTTAATTCTGGTCTTCTGGTTGCCTTCTCCAACCTGGGCCCTGTCTTGTCCTTTTTTTTCTCCCTCTCCCTCTCATGGCCCCTCCCGATGCCGATGCCGAAGAACGGCCTTATCGCTCTCACTTGCGGCCTGCCTGTAACCAGTGCCGTCGCCGGAAATCGCGGTGCAAGATTGAGGCGGGCGCAACCGTATGTCTGATGTGTCGTGTGCATAATACCGAATGCGTCTTTCCCCCGTTAACTAGCGCGACACCGGCGCGGATACGGAAGCAGAATGCGCGCAAGAACAGTCAGCCCCCTCCCACATCCTCTTCGGCGTCGGCACAGGCGCAACCATCAACTTCGGCTCCGTTGCCCACGTCGCGGCCTGGGTCGGCTGTCCACAGTGTCGATAGCGATGGAACGCAGCACCACTCTTCGCCGGCCTCTTCCCATGCACAGACCAACTCCCAGGCACACATGCTCCTCCCTGCACGTGTATTGCCAGCACAAATGTCACCGGTACCTTCGCTAGGTGGCACACCGGGCCTGTCAATAGGGCCGGTGCCGGTGCCGGTGCCGGTGTCGGCAAAAGACCAGGGATCGTCGCCGCATGAGTTGAGGCACGGGCTTGTTTCTAAACCCGCATTGCGCAAGAGTCTCCCGGATCTCGGCTCAGCTTCTTCTGCTGTGCCACAGCCACAAAGCGCTGCCATGACTGGGCTGGCTTCTGGGCCAACTTCCGGGCTATTAGCTGGCCCAGGAGTCGCGGCAACCCCTCCGTTGGGCCACGAGCAGCCGCCAAAGGGCCCGCTGACAGGCCATACAAATTCGCCAGAGACCAACAAGCAGACGTCGCTGCTGCTCGAGGACGAGGACGGGGGAAATGCACACATCATCGGCCCTGACGTGACACGCGATAGCCAAGTGCTGGCCGACTATCTGGCCATGATGCATCCAAGCACAGGCGTCATGCGGGTCATCAAGCCCCAGGCCACGACCCAGGGCGGCCCTGTGATCTTTGCGCGCGTCAAGAAGCAGCCGTTGGGCATGGTCGTGTCAACGTCGCCGTCAGCCAAGAAGCTCAAGATTGTTGAAAAGCTGCTTGAGCCGTGGAACAAACAGCTGCTAGAGCTCTTCTTTCGCAAGCACAACATCTGCCTGCCTATGCTCAACGAGGAGTCGTTTTTGCACCAAGTCTTTAATGCAAAGGAGCGTGTGTCCCCAGCCTTGATATGCTGTATTTATGCCCAGAGTCTCGTGTACTGGGGTGCCGCCCCTGATCTGGCCAAGCACCACCGGCCCGACCCGGCGTTTTTGTGGAAGCTGGCCAGCGAGGCCCTGTTTTCCGAGCTACACCAGAGCCCGGGGATTTCCACAATAGTAGCGCTGGTGTTGAACGTCGGTGGCCGGCCAACATCAAGCATGCTAGGCAACCAGGTGCAGCTGGGCTCTGCTGTAAGCCTAGCTCACAGTCTGGGGCTGAACCGAAGCCCGATGAGCTGGGACATAGCCGACAGCGAAAAAGGGCTGCGGATGCGGATCTGGTGGGCACTCAACATTACGGATGCATGGTGAGTTTGTCGTAGGAGGAGGAGGAGGTGTTTGGGAAATGGGCGCTCTATAGTCTCTGCCCTCTGCTCTTCGCACTATGCCGTGACGACTGTCCTTCTCATGCGATTGTCCCGTTGCTAACACATTCTCGCTTAGGTCCTCGCTTGGCTATGGCACGCCGCCGCATCTCAAGCGCTCCCATAGCGACGTTCCCCCGCCTAGTCTAGAGTATCTTGGCATTACCGAAAACTCCCCCCAACGCGACCGCGACGCTGTTGAGGTATTCATGGTTCTCTTCAGCCTGACCGAGCTTTTGTATCGCTATCTTGACCGCGTCTACAACCTTGACCGGTCGCCGCCTGCAGCTGCCAGCTCAGGAAATCTCGTGCTGTCCGACATTATGCATGATCTGGAGCGCTGGGTCGATTCTCTGACTGGCAACTGCCGCAAGATCATCATCCGCGGGACTGAGCTTGACACGCCTGGCGCTGCTAATCTGAGGCTCTCATACCTTTCTCTCAGGCTCCTAACACAGCGGATCGAACTCCTCGGCGACCGAGGCGAGCCCGAATGCGAACGCACCGCGGGCAGAGCATCTTCTACCTCGGTTCCAGCAATGGCAACATCTGCGCCGGCTACGTCGGCCCCACAGCAGGGACCTAGCGGTGACGCGCGCAGCCGCTACATTGCCTCGCGGCGGACAGCTGAAGACATAGTTCTTTTTGCCCAGGAACTCTCGGCTGCGCATTTCAGCGACTTCTGGCAGCCGGTCAGCACCTTCATCTTTGCATCGACCGTGACTTTCCTGCTTCGCTGCGCGCTGGAGATTGACGCGCCTGCTACGTCGGTTGGCGCGTCTCTGTCGCAGTCATCGTCACTGCGCATGGCCCAAGACCTGCTCAAGGCGCTGCGCCATCACCAGGAGCATTACGAATGGGATATAGCAGAATTCCCGCTGGCACAGCATACCGAAGTCGTCGAGAAGTTGATGAATAGCCATAAGCCGGCTCCTGGGGACGCGGAGGGTGTGATAGACGACGAGCTAGTGGTGCACTTTGGGACGGGGGCTTTTGATTGGCCGAACATTTTCCCCGAGAGCTCGTTTTTCAATTCGTTTATGCCGGCCGGGAACTGGGATCAGATGTTCACAGACCCGAGCTATGGGATGGAGATGGGCCCGAGGTGAGAGGGAGAGGGGAAGAAAGCAGCCGTGAATTAGTGTAAGCAACCAGGTACATGAGGAGTAACGCAAAAACACGAGGCAGAAGAAGACAGATTGCAGAGTGACCAAACGGGTACTTGCCGGTTTATTTCAGCGTGTCCGTGTCTTGTGACACCTTCCTTTTCATGATTTTCGCGTACCACGTGCGAAAGCGACGGGATGAAACTACTCCAAGCCAGCGTCCAATAGCTGGGCCCACCGTTTCGCTCTTGCCTTTTTTGATGAGCGGAAGAGACGAAGAAAAGAGGGGAAGGGAGAAAAGGAGCAAAAAGATCACCAAATAGTCTGCCTGCCATCAGACCAGATCAGATCTAGTGCCGTCGATACATGACTAGAATCTCGGCTGCGCTCATCTGCCCGAGTGGTGATGGCTTGGCGCGCTGGGGTCCCGTTTTCGAGCTCCTGACGGCTCTGAGCAGCCCGACTATCAATCATCATCGAACCTCGGGCGGTCCCGCTTGATTCGCCCAGCGTCTCAAGGCTACGTCGATGACTGCTAGTCATCCATCTTGACATCCGGGAAACAGAGCTGGGCAGGCAGGCGGCAAGCATGATGGAACGGGGCCTCTCTCCTGGCCGGCGTGGAAGACTATAGAGGGCCGCTTCGATGCGTGCTTGCATTGGCCACAGGAACATGGGCTGCAGTGCAGTCAGGACGCTCAGGAAGTAGCAGCCTGGAAATTCACAGAGCAATCTCCAAGGTTCGTCCCCCGATGCAGGGATGCAAGGGTGTGCAACACATCGTCTGGAGAACTAAGGTTATTTGCCGCTAGGCTAGCGCCAAGCAGATCAGGGTTCAAGCTACTGCAAGAAGTGGGTGGTGACTAAGGGAATGGGTATTACAGGCAAGACTTGCTTTGCTTGCCTTCTTCTTCTTTCTTTTTTCGGGACCAGAACAAATAGCAGAGTCATGTGAGAGATGAAGCGAAATAAATAAAAAGAATATATACATCATACATCTATCTACTTCTGCTTGTGCACACGGTCTGGCTCTGGTATATTGGCAACCGCCGTTACTATGTTATCATACAAATATACCCACCCCTCTGTACTACACCACACCCTTGGACCTATCTCCTCCCCCGCGTAGACACCAACCAGGTCGCCCACATCTTCATCTTGCCGAAACCACTCTCCGGGCTTGCTGATCTCTCTCTTTCTCGGAGTATAGCCCACCGCCTAAAACATCGGCTTTAGATCCGCAGCCACAGCAAAGTCAGCGGCGGTTTTGGCCCGGATCTCTTCGACTGTTACGCCCGCGGCAATCTCCACCAAAGTGAGTCCCTTGGCATGGTCGACGTCAAACACGGCCAAGTCTGTGATTATGCGCTTGACGCACTGCCGGCCTGTCAACGGGAACTTGCACTGCGAGAGAATCTTGGGCCGGCCCTTCTTGTCCACATGCTCCATAGTCACCACCACACGCGTATGATCCGGGTTGCTTACCAGGTCAATGGCGCCGCCAAAGCCCTTGATCTTGCCCGGCACCATCCAATTCGCCAAATCGCCCGTCGCACTGACCTGCATGGCACCCAGCATCGTCAAGTCAATGCGTCCAGCACGGATCATGCCGAAGCTCTCGTCGCTGCCAAACACGGCTGCGCCAGGCTTCAGCGTGACGATTTCCTTGGCGGCATTGATCAGATCAGCGTCCTGCTCACCCTGGCGCGGGAAGTCGCCGAAACCAATGATGCCGTTTTCCGAGTGCAGCCGCACCTCCGTGTCTGCATTAATGTAGCCTGGTGCAAGGGTCGGGATTCCAATGCCTAGATTGACATGCATGCCATTCTGGAACTCGCGAGCTGCCCGTCGTGCAATGAAATCGCGCTTGCTTTCGGGCTCGGACTCTGCATTGGTATTGGCGGCGTCTGTTTCTTCCCGCGCAAACGTTAGACGCTCAATCTTTTTCTCGCGCGGGTTTGTCGTGCCCTCGCTTTGCACAACCCGATCAACATAGATGCCCGCTAGGTGGACAGCATCGGCCGAAATCTCGCCGGGTTCGACAATCTCCTCGGCCTCGACAATTGTCAGCCGCGCGTTAGCCCCCATGGCGCGGTTGAAGTTTTGTGCAGTCAGCCGGAACGTGCAATTGCCCAGACGATCGGCTTTGTGCGCCTTGACCAAGGCAACGTCAGCAAAGATGCTTTCCTCCAGCACGTACTTGCGGCCACCAAAAGTCTCGGTCCGCTTTGGCGCCGAATAGCGCTCCGGAACGCCATCCGCTGTGTGAGTAACTGGCAACTCGCCGGTTTCGACGACTGTGCCAACCCCGGCCGGGGTGTAGAAGGCCGGGATGCCGCGTGCACCGGCGGCACAGCGCTCGGCCAAGGTGCCCTGTGGGTTGAGTTCAAGCTCAATTTGACCCGTCAAATAAGCGGTCTCGAAAGTTTTGTTAGCGCCAATGTATGACGAGATCATCTTGCTGATCTGCCGTGAGCGGATCAGGGCCGAGAGTCCGTCGGTATCCGTGCCGGCATTGTTGGAGACCACGGTGAGGTCCTTGATGGCGGGGGTTTGCTCAATGGCGTCGATGAGGGTATTAGGCACGCCACAGAGACCAAAACCGCCGCATAGCACGGTCGAGGAGGGAGAAATATCTCTGACAGCGGAAAGGGGAGAGTCGACGATCTTGTTGATGCGGGGGCGAGAGGCAGAAACTGAAAAGCAGCGGACGAAGCTGGGCTATTGGGCCGGAAGGCCAGGGTGTTAGAGAGGGACGGGACAATAGAAACGAAGGGGGTGGAAGGAGGGACCTCCAACTCTCACACTTACACCGGCCCGCAGCGTCGCCATTACACACACTCGATTTAATCTCAGCGCCATATTTGTGGAGAAGGGGACAAAGGGCTAAGACAATATGAGACCAGACCAAAGAAAACAAGCAAAAGCCAGCAGGTATAGAAAGGGAGGAGGAGAGGAACAGAAACGAGGCGATGCAAAATTGCAGATGCGACAATTTAATACTTGGCCCCTGGACAGACCGAAGGTAGCTAGCTCGTTGGGGAAGGCACGAAAATACGGCTATGGCAGGGCGGGCAGAACAGGCAACTACTCGGGATTTGGATATTCGGCTTCTTTTCTTGCCTTTCGTCGCAACTGTCCCTCTCTCAAGCTTGCCAGCAAGCCACCCTGTTCTTAGGTAGTTGCCGCTTCGTTTACCCGCTGCCCAAGAACAGGGGTAGTTTCTTTTTCCGAAAGTGTGAGCCGGGGTTTTAGCGGGCGGGAGACATAGGGTTTTGTATTCTCTTCCTTTTCGATGCTGCTCTGTACGTGTTTCCGCGCTCTTGGTGTAAAGGAAGGAAGGAGCCCGGCTCAACAGCACGCACAAGCCCCGAGCTTTTTCTCTTCACCTGACCCTACAGGTAGAATCTGGGGGAAGCTTGCTTTGTCTCACATGACCCCTCGCACAAGCAGAGAAAGGTGGGTCGCTTGTTCTTAGTTTATGTCTTTCGTAGTGATGGCAGGGGCGGCAAGACAGCCGGCAGTTACTTTTTCCAGACCCGGGTAAACAGTTAGCCGAGGGGGAGGATACAACGTTGAGAGGAGAGCCCATAAAGGCTGCGAAAAAGAAAAGGGCAGCTGCCAGGCCGGAAAGCTACCGGCGAATGCTGTATTTATCCAGGCGGACGGACGGGCAGGGCGGTGAGAGCCAAGCTACACGACTGCCAGGCCAACAAGATTGAGAGGCGGACATTCTGCCCGTGGCCTATTCGTTTTATTTTTATTTTTATTTTATTTTTATTTCTTTTTTATTTCCTTTTTATTTCTTCTTTTTCTTCTTTTTCTTCTTTCTTTTTCTTTTTTTTCTTTTTCCTTCTTTTTTCTTGTGCTTGTCCACTGCTTTCTTTGTATCATCACTTGATGCCGTGCTCCCAGGCCTCGACTCAAAGCTCAAAGCTCAACATTTGCAATTACCTAACACGGCGACCTTCTTATTAGTCTCTCCTCTTATACCACCTCCCCCCTTCTCCGCTATGGCTCTCCGTGCTCTTACCGCTAAAGCGCCAACAGACGTCGTCGTGCTGTCCGCCCTCCGCACTCCCGTCACACGAGCCGGCCGTGGTCCGTTAAAAGACGCCTACCCCGAAGAGCTTCTTGCTGCCGTACTTGCCAAAACCGTATCCTCACATGCCAACCTTCCGCCATCCGTCATTGCCGATGTCGCCGTAGGCACCGTGCTCTCAGAGCTGGGTGGGTCCAAGGCCGCACGTGCTGCGCTCAACAGCATCCCTGGTATTTCGCCGCATGCCACAAGCCTGTACACGGTCAACCGCGCCTGCGCCTCGTCGCTTCAGAGCATCGCCGCTATCGCCGGTGCTATCCAAACCGGCTCAATCGATGCCGGCGTTGCGGCTGGCATGGAAAGCATGAGCCGCAACTACGGGAGCCGAGCCATCCCCACGGCCTACTGGCCAGCGCTTGCCGATGCTGCAGTGGTCGGTAAGGATGCAACTGACTGCTTCATGCCCATGGGCCTGACTAGCGAGAATGTCGCCACGCGCTACGGTATCGACCGTGAATCCCAGGACGCTCTAGCACTCGAAAGCCATCGCCGTGCTGCCGCTGCCCAGGCCGCTGGCCATTTCACGCGCGAAATTGTGCCGGTGACGACACGCTTCACGCCTCTGCCGCCCAAGAATGGCACGGTCAGCGAAGCCGACCTGGCCGAGCGGACCGTCACAGCCAACGCAGACGACGGCGTGCGCGCACAGACTACACGCGAAAGCCTAGCAAAGCTCAAGCCGGCGTTTGCGGCAGACGGTGCCAGCACAGCCGGCAATAGCTCACAGGTCAGCGATGGAGCGGCGGCTTTGCTTCTCATGCGCCGGTCAACGGCAACAGAGCTAGGCCTCAGTAGCGCCATCATGGGCAAGTTTAGCGGAGCTGTGTGCGTTGGCTGTACGCCCAGTGAGATGGGCGTGGGCCCGGTTCATGCAGTGCCTGTCCTCCTGAACCGGCTAGGTCTGCAGACGGCAGATGTCGATCGCTGGGAGATCAACGAGGCGTTTGCAAGCCAGGCCGTGTACTCGATCCGGGCATTGGGCCTGGAGGAGGCGTATGCCCAGGGCAAGGTGAACCCCGATGGAGGGGCCATTGCACTGGGCCATCCGCTGGGAGCAACTGGAGCAAGACTAGCTGTTACGGCGCTTCACGGACTGGAGAGAACGGGTGGACATGTCAGTGTAGTCAGCATGTGTGTGGGTACAGGGATGGGCATGGCAGGAGCGTTTGTGCGAGAATAGAAAGGGGGCGGGGTGGGACTGGTATTCATGCAATGCAGATGTGTATGTAAGTAAGTGTTATAGGAGACATGACGTTGTATGTACGGGCTAGTAGATAGTTGTATTTAAGGTCACATAAGTAAGAAATGTCTTGGTCCAGTCCCTCTTTGTAGGTTCCATTCGAGGTTTCCCTGTCTATTGTACTGTGCAGGGGCTCGTGAATAAAAGTCTGACAGCTTGGCACCAGTCAAGTCAAGGCTGAAGATATCGCTTCTATCTGGGGTAGATAAGCGGGACTCGGCAAAGAACAAGGGGGTCTATGCCATGAACGAAGAGACGAGGGAGGTGAATCTGCCTTTGCCAGCATCTTTCGCTGTTGAACTCTTGCACCAATGGCGTCTCTGGTCTAGAACATGGCTACCGCTTTCAAGAGACAGCCTCATAATTATAATAGAGCGCCTGTCAACGGCCAAGGTTCCGTACTTTAGGCCATTGTAGGCACCAGTCCAATGCTGCTGGAACTTCGCACTCAAGTTTTTGTATACCAAGCCCAAGGAGGACAGTTCAGAATAAGCTTTGAGACATGATGTTCTGGGCAAGTAAGCAATGCTACTGCCACCGTCACCTGTTCTTTAGCAAAAGCGTGCACAGTTCTTTGGCCGCCACAGAGCTCCTATTTCCATTGTGTAATACAGCCGTACACACCCTTCTAGCGGCAAAAGACAAGCACGTCTTTATCGGGCCCCTAGACATAGAGCCCAGGAAATTGTGCAATAGAATAATGTCCTATGGTGTGCCGTGCCAGGCCTTGGGTTACTGGTGGTCTTCGTGCTACGGAATGAGGAAACCCAAACAAGAGCGAGTACAGCGTGTCTTGAAGAGAAAAGCTAGCCCCGAATACAGTTGTACAGGAGTTTCGTCGTCGTCGTCGTTGTTGTTGTTGTTGTTGCTATATTTATTCTCAGAGTTTCGTCGTCCAAAAATACGCTGCACCTCCGAAATGTTAAGGTTATAAAGGCTACAGAGTCCAAAATTGGCACGTACGACCATAGCCTATGGAAAATACGGGGTCCCGTCTGCTCCCCCTTAGTCAAGCCATAGAGCGCTGGATCAGTAGTACGGTGGGTGACCACGTGCGAATACCCGGTGTTGTACGTTATCTTTTTGCTCAGCTGTTGAGCCTGTACCAACAAAACTCAACGACTATGGCAATATCTCTTTTGGCTTCTTTTTGCTCTGATATCAGAATCTAAGCTACCAGTACCGTATCCAATATATAAGAACTTGTTCCAGAGATACTGCAATGGCCATGCATACAGATGCACAAACCCACAGTACTCCTACGGCCTGCTGACTGCCCGGAAAAGGTGGCGGAGGACGACATATTCTTAGCCTCTTCCGTCCAGAACATGCCGTCGTATTGCTGTGGAAGACCAGCAGGTAGACATTAAATAAAACAAACAAACAAAACCCACGGTACTCCGACAGAGCCTACCCCCCCCCCCCCCCCCCGTGCCGATAGCCGGGGGCCTTTTCGGACTAGCCGTTTTATCACGCGGTTGCCATCTACCAAAAACACTTGGTAACCAACACGGAGCCCGACAGGTAAGTCCTCGGCCCGCGCTGGATATAGAGCCTCCTGGCTGTATCGCCGGATCCTAGAAAGTCATGGAAGATGCTGGAAGTCTATGCGTTTCTGTCACTGCTGATCGCGCGGGAGGTACTCCCGTCCGGAACATACCGTCGTATTGCCGTGATGCATGAAGCTATTCAAAAGGGTAGCGACTCGATGTACAATAAGTTCGGGACGTCTTACCTTGGCAGCACATCTCTGGGCTAGTTAAAGAGAAGCCCGGAGATTTTAGGCCTGCATGTGATGCCAGAAAATGTACGTGAGCCACGCAGTATAATTGGTGCTAATATACATATGTCATTAGCTAATATATGTGGCACGGCTGTGGAGGCAGTGTGGCGCAAACTATACTCGGGTTAGGGTCCTATCGCATAAGTTACCACATAAACCAGTACTCAAGATCCGTCGACGTGCTTTCTTTTGTTCTCTACGTTTCTCTAGTCTTCTACGCTCTTGGCTGTCTTCATACAAAGCCAGAACCTCTCCTCCTCAGACTTATACTCACAGCGCGTCCCAGCGCGCTTCTCTTGCTTGCTTCTTTTTTCATTTCTTGCTTATGTCCTTTGCTGTAGTCTCGGCACTTGACAGCCAACCAACGTTCTTTCTCCTGCAGCTAACCTGCAGCTACTTACGTCCTGCTTTGTTATACCCTGTACCCCCCTCCCTGCTATAAGCCACTCCTGTCTTAGTCTCACATACACTCTCTCTTGCTTACTGAACCACTGCATATCGTGTTTGACCCAGATCATCTGTCCTGCGTTAATTTCTTTGCCATGCGGCTCTCCTCAGCACTTGCGCTTGCTGTGCCGCTTCTCGCAGCAGCAGCGCGCAAGCCATCCAGCGCTATCCTGCTCTCTGATGTGTCTAGCATCACTCTGCACGCCGGGCGCAAAACTACCGGAAGGCGCATGATGCCGATTCCGCAACTTCGGTGTGTCTCGTCAGAAAGCCTATGCAGAGTCCACCCCATTTCGGTGATGCGCTGCACAAACGAAGGCGCGTCGTATTCGTCCGAGGACATCGAGTGGGCTTGTACTGCGTCACTGCCCGACACGCTGCAGCTGGCGTCAACCGAAGTCATCTGTGAAGGCTACGACTCGGCTGACGATCCATACGTGCTACGAGGTAGCTGTGGCGTGGAGTATCGTGTGGAACTGACGTCTGCTGGCCGGCTGGCGTATCCTGAACTGGCGCGCAGCAACTTCAAGAACACCCTGGCAAGTGTACTGTTCATGGCCGTATTTGTCGGGGTGTTTATCTGGATTATATGGTCGGCATTCATGAACCCAGCCGGCCTTGGCAATAATGAAGCACATTGGCGCCGTTGGGGCGGTGGAGGTCCAGGTGGTTTCGGTGGCGGTCCAGGCTTCGGTGGCGGCCCTGGATGGGGAGGCAAGGAGGCCGGTCAAGGGGGTTGGACTCCAGGGTTCTGGAGCGGGCTGGCGGCGGGCGCGGCGGCGGGGTATATGGGCCGTGGGAATAGAGAGCGCGACGACGCTTACTATGGACGCCGAGCCACGCGGTTTGGCGGTGGTGGCGGTGGTATGCGAGGGGCAAGGGCGGAGACTCGGGAGAGCACAGGCTACGGGTCAACTAGGCGGCGATAGGCGTCCACCTATTGGGTGTTGGGCTTTTCAAGCCTAGCTCCTAGAAGGAAATATGGTAGCAACATGCGCAAACATACGTAGACACATATTCAAAGCTTAGTAGTAGTGGTAGAAGAAACACATGAATCCAATAAATACTTTGCATCACACAAACAACGTCTAGCCACATGGACTATATGTAGGCAGGCCCAAGAAGGGAAGAGACGAAGGAGAAAAAAAGAAAAAAAAGAACAGGTCCATGATATGATACATTAAAAGATTTAACACCGCCATCCAGAGGCAAATGCGTAAATTGGTTCACGGCCACTAAACGCCTGGGCTGTCTGTAGCAGAAAGAAGAAGAGAACAACACATAGCACACCGAAAAAGGAACAAAGAAACAAAGGGAAGGTGAAAGGGGGGATATCACAATAGGCCCTAGTGAACGTTTGATCACTATCAGAGCTCAGTCTAGCCATTCCAAGGCAACATGAGGAAACAAGAAAAAGCAAGAAAATGAAAAAAAGAAAATAGAAAAAATGATGGAAGAAGAAGATGCGCATAAACGCAGCAACACACTGCAGTCAGCATGTGGGTCTGACGAGGGCTGCAATAGAGCAACACACGAGCACCTGTGGGAGCCTGAAGCCTGCAACAGCCCATCTCCTCATCCTGCTTTAGTGATGCACAGCCATTATGTCCATCTTGTCAAACGCTTTCGAGCAGTTTGGACACTTGCGCATCCGGTTCGTCAGCCGATCTTGTACACAAGCCTTGCAGAATAGATGGCCGCAGGTCTTCAGTGCCGTGTCTTTGAACTTGTCGTTGCAGATGGTGCAGAGCATGAGAGTCTATGGTGGAGTTAGTATACAACCCATGTTTGCAGCAATTGGTGGAGTACTAGCATGTAACATACCCTGAGATTATGCTCGACGTCCGAGCTGTTGCCCTCGGCCTTGCGCCGCCACTGGTCGCGATCCTTGGTTAGCGTGTCGACCTTGACCTTGAGGCGGCTGGACTCCATGTCCTTCTCTAGCGTAGTGCTGCGCAGACTCGATATCGACGTGTCGCGCAAACTAACAAGCTCTTTAAGATTCTGCACTTCTTTAAGTGCTTCTTCGCTTTTGCGCGCTGCCTCAATGCTCGCATTCTCGAGCTTCTTGTGCTCGGCGGCTAGCGCTATATTTGCCTGCTTCAGCTGTGCCAGCTGCTTTTCCAGGTTGGTCATGGTACAGCGATTTCCAGTCTCAACTTCCTTAAGCTGGGCGATGATTTCAGCACTTTTGCTATTTTGACGACGCATGGTGTTGATTTCGGTAACACGCATGTCTGCATCTTTCCGAGCAGCAAAGTACTTTTGGTCGACACGGCCCTTTTCAATCAGGATTAGCTCGACTTTGCGCTCAAGCGCTTCGATATTCATGACTTTGTTGTGAGCCAGAGCCATGGCCTTTTTGTAGGCCGTGGAAATAGACGGCAGCTCGTGGTTGATGGAATCGTAGTCGCGTTGGAGTTTGCGGAACTTTGCTCGCAGTTCTTCTTCGGGCACTTCGTCGAGCTTGGCTTCGACATCGGCCATTTCTTGGTCCTCGGCTGGCGGCTCGAGCCGCGCTATTCTAGATTCGAGAGAAGCGATCTTGTCGTCCTTGGCTGCTACTAATTCCTTAAGGTGATTCAGCGCGGTGCGCTCCTGGTCTAGAACTTGCTTGTTGGAGTTGAGTTCCGTCATATGTTCGTCACGTGATGCCCGTATACGCGCCAGGTCGGAATCGCGGGAGAGCAACTCGTTGTCGAGTTCGGTGGTAACAGCCTGAGTATCAGCGTCGAGCTGGCGTTTGAAGGCTGTTCTCTCGGCAAGGAGCTTTTCGCATTCGTCGCGTATTTGGCTGTTGGCGGTTTCAAGGTGGTTGACTTGTCTGATGAGGTCCTCGGTTTTGGATCGCAGCGACTTGAAGAGCTCGGTGTGAGCAAAGTCCTCTTCGGTACCAGATGCAGGCTCTTTGGTTATGCGGAGTTTTGTGTTCTCTTCTTGCAAGGCCTTGATGTCTGCTAATAAGCTGTCAATCTGCTCTTGTTGTTTCTTGACAGACGCTTGCTCTTCTTCTATTTTTGCCTTGAGCTCAGTATGGTTGGTTGAAGGTTTGGCGGCTTTTGAGCCCTCGGCGTTTCCATTGAAGCCCTGGCCACTGCGGGCATCTCGAGAGAGAGCCTGCTGTTCGAGCTCAGTGACTTGGGCACTCTTGGCACGATCGAGTTTTTTTTCGGCCTTGAAGTAGCGCAAAGATGCCAAGTTTAATTGCTCTGTTAGCTCTTGTTTTTCGTTGGAGAGGCGGTCGAGCTTGACGAGGTATTCTTTTTGAACTGCGAGCAGGGCGGAGACCTGCGATTCAAGAGCAGTAACATTGGGGCTAATTTGGCCTCTGCTGGCGGCGATACGCCCAACCAAGGCTTCTGCCCTGGAGGCTAGGGAGCGCTTTTTTTCGTCAAAGTGACGCTGGAAGTCGACAGTGTCGTGGAAAGCAACGCGGGAGAGATAGGGTTGTTCTGGAGTGTAGAGGTCAGCGGTGTTTGGATGGTTCGGGCCTGTTGAGAAGGGAGAAGAAGAAGAGCCTACCAGAGGGTACAATGTCGGCAGTGGGAACCTTGGAGTCGACCAAAACCTCGATTTCATCGACTAATTGTCGCCACCAGGCGTCGACAATACGGATATGGTCATCATGATAGAGCGAGCGCTTGTGGAGTTCTTCGAGACGGCTTGAGAAGGTCTGCGATTCGCGACGGTACTCATGCATGCGGCGGAAGATAGCACCCTTGGTAAAATTCTGCAGGAGGAAAGAACGAATTGAGTCAGCGCGCAAGCACGTAGCAGGATTTGCCGTTGTATACAGGTGGTGGGTCATGATGATGCAAGTGCGCGTACGTCTACGAGCATGGCCACGCGCAACGCATAGAAGTGGAAGGAAAAGGAAGATAGGAGGAGCAACTCACCGTTATCCATACTTCCTCGGGCTGATTTTCGTACTTTTCATAGTCTTCGCGTTCATTTCCGTTGGCGGCATGTCTCTTGCGAGGCGGGGCGGCTTCATCGCTATTGTTGGCAGTAGAGGCGGGTCGTTTCCTCTCATCCATCTTGTCTACTCTAGAGACTGAAGAGAGCGTGGTGGTAGCGGGATTGGGGGTGGCCACGGGCATGGGATGGAGAGGGGGGGAGGAGAGAGAAGAGAGGAAGGGGAAGGGCAAGAGCAAGAAGAAGGGGAAGGGCAAGAGCAAGAGCAAGAGGAGGGGCAATTGAGGGCGGAAAAGAGAGGCGGTAAAGAGTAGAAGAGGATAGCAGGCGGGGGAGAGAGAGCAACGGAGATTGCGTCGTTGGGCCTGTGGCAGCTGTGAAGTGGGAAGCGAGCCAATCAGAGAGAGGATTGTAGTTGTTACTCTGCTGGTGGTGAGCCAAGGCTTGATGCAGAGAAGCCGTCGGTGAGTATTAGACGTATGTGTTGTAGCAAGCAGTAAGATCGCAAGGCTGACGCAAGAATTTACAATCGAGATTTTTCGGCTGGCAAGGCTAAGGCAGTAAGGCAACAATAATCGAGCAAGCCAATGTTGGGGAAGAGCGAAACAGGAAGAAAAATGGCGGCGGCGAGAAGGAGGAAGGAGAATTGGGGGGGGGGGGGGGGGAGGGGGAGGGGGCAAGAGCATGGCCGCGGAAAAAGAGCAAGGCAGGCACGCGACTTTTTTTCTTTCTTTTCCTTCTTGGCTTATGTTTCGGGGAGAAATGGGAGCCACGCAGTCAGTAGTAGTAGAAGGCAGAAGGCAGAAGGCAGAAGGCAGCACGCACTGGGACTGGCTGAAGACAAAACGATGGGAAAAAAGGGATATGATGTATCGCAAAAAAGGGAAAATAAAAACTAAAAATAAAAATAAAAATAAAAAGAGAAATTGAAAGAACAAAAGAAAGATGGAAAATAGGCCTGGGCACTCTGGCTGCAGTCGTAGCACAATGCGTGGGACTGGGAGGGAGGGAGAGCGACGCGATTTTAGCTGGTAGTGCAGCAACACCAGAGGCATGAGACGAAGCGCGGCCAAGAGGACAGGGGAAACAAAATCCTGTGCAAAAAGAGAAAATAAGAACCAAGAGCAGAAAGCAAAGAGGAAAAGTACAAGTGAAAGTAAAAATCACAATAATAATAGAAATAATAAAAATAATAAAAATAATCATAATAATCATAATAATCATAATCAAAAATCAAAAAATTAAATCATCAATACCCCGAAATACACTGCCAAAGCCTTTCTTGTCCTCCTGGGCTCCTCCCATTGGCTGCTAAAAATCTGCATGGAACAAAACAGCGGGGCTCAGGATTTCGCATTGCCTAGGTGAACACAGAGACAATAACTGGGGCCTATGCAGATTTTCTACAGTGGCTACAGATAGTGACAAGGCTGCTGAGCAATCACTAGAGCAAGCGCAAAAGGCCAAGGCCAAGGCCAGACAAGGCCAGGCAAGGCCAACCAACGATACCACAGTCGTGGGCGCAGCAGTGACGCCTAGCGTCGTCTGGACCTCCGGCTCTCCTTGCCACTGTTAAGACTTAATATGGGCAGCAGATACTGCCGGTTAATTCTCGGCTGCTTGCACCCCACCCCCACTAGCCTGTCAAGTTCCCCACCGAAATTTTTTATTTTTTATTTTTTATTTTTTATTTTCTTTTTCCTTTTTTATACCACTTTTTTCTCCTTCGCCAGCAACCGAAAAAGGCGTTCTACCAACTCTAGTTAGACTTATCTGCTTCTCCCCCTTCTTTTCTCTTCCTCCTCCTCTTCTTCTTCTTCTTTTTTCCTTCTCTCTTTTGAGTCTGCGCTCTTCTACTTCTGGGCGTTTTCTTCCTCCTTCTCCTGCTACCACCGCTTCGGTCCGCTGATTGCTCCGTATCAGCACTCCAACAACTCACGACATGTTCCAATATACCCTCTCGCTCTCGTCACAAATCTGCTTCACACAATCACACCCTACTGCATTATCAGCTGCACGACCATATTGCTGAGTGGTCTTTTTTCTCAGCCCTTTTTTACTTCCTCCACCCTATAGTCCATAGTCTTGTCGCTCGACTCCGCTTTGCTCGCCGTACACCATGAGCTCCATGTTCAAAAAAAGGACCGGCGGCCCGGCCTTTAAGCCCAAGATTGGACCAAGGGGTCCGCGAGCACCTGCCGCTGCGTCTGCTGGTGCCGTGGCCCCTTCTGCCGCGGCTTCTGCGGCTCCTGTCGTCTCGTCGCCCGCTCAATCTTCAACCGGACCCGACACCGGATCTGGCTCCGGCTCTGTTCCCTCTGTCTCTTCCACCCCGCCCCCTTCCTCCGATCACCATGCTGCCCCATCTGCACCAGCTTTGGCAGAGAAGTTGCAGGCTCTCTCAACTCCGCCCGAAAACAAATCACCTCATGCTGAGTCGAAAGAACCGCTAGGGGTCAGACAGGCAGACAGGCAGTCTTCTTCACAAACACGCTCGCCATCGCAGCCACAGTCACAGCCAGATCCAGAATCACAACCACGGCCCTCACTGGCCCCCCGTCCGCGAATACGCCCGCGTCTTATGGCCAAGGCAGGCGCTTCTACCACAGCTGATAGTCCTGTTAGCGGCATCTCTAAAAGTGCCACCAACAACACTGCCAATACAAATACTACCGCCACTACCACACCTTTGACTGCCGCCCCACATCTTCCGTCATCGCCTTCACAATCACCAGACCCTCCTCTCAACAGTAAAGACACCCCTGCTCAGGCCAGCCCCCATACTCACACTCGCACTTCTACATCCACTCTCCCTCTTAATAATCCTCCTCCCACCGCGGCTCCAATCGCCCCTTATGCCCCCATTGCCCTTACTTCTGTCTCGGCCGACAACCTCTCTCATAATAACCCTATTCTTCTTCCTACACCCGAACCTTCTCAGCAGCAACAACAACCACCACCACCACCACCACCGCCATCCTCCTCGGCGCCTTCTCTCGCCTTCTCCCCGGAACCCTCTTCCTCCTCGTCCCCCCTTTCCCACGGCCAGCCCGTGCCTTCCATTGACTCTCTACCTGAGCTGCAGACCACTGTCTCCACTCCCACAGCGACCGACGATTCGCAGCCTACTCCCACTGACAGCACCAATATCTCTATCGCGGGCTCCGATGCTGGCAGCGCTGTCGCCTCAACAGCCCCCGCCACCACCCGTAAGCGCAAGACCTGCACTCCCGATGAAACTTCTCACGATGTCGCCGGCCCCAGCAGCAAAATTGCCCGAAAGCCACGTGCAACTATCGAAGTCGACGACGACGTGACTACTACCAGCCCCGCCACCACCTCGCCTGCAGATGCCATTGCCACTGGAGACCCGCTCGTAGCCACTGCCTATCCACGTCGTCGCACTGCAGCCTCAACCATCGGCAGCAGGCGTCGCCGTCGCGCTCGCTCTGTGACCCCACCCAATGCTGAGAATCAGATGGTTGACCTGCAGAAACTCACAATGGCTGACCTTACTCGGGACCTGCGCATTGGCAAGAAATTCAGTCGCCACGACGAGCTCAAGAGGCGGGAACGTCGCGCCCGTTCCAAGTCCGAACGCGAACCCACACCAGACGACAGCAGCAATGACAAGGCCGCCCCGAGCACCACCGAGTCGTCGTCAGCCACCGCCATCAAGGGCAAGGCTTTGTCTAACCCCACCGATCCTACCGCTCCGTTATTCTTCCTTGTCGACGGGCAGATTGTCCTCGACCAAAACTCTCTAGTCGTGGACCGACATGCACAGGCTGCAGTGGATCGTCAGACTATGAAAATGGTTGAAGAGCATGCTTTCTCACGGCTCGTCACCAGCAACTCGTTCCGCACAGGCAGCAAACTACGCGGGCCGAACCACTGGACAATGGAGGACACGGAGAAGTTTTACCACGCGCTCAAAATGTTTGGGACGGACTTTGAAATGATCAGCAACATGTTCCCCGGCCGCACTCGACGCCACGTCAAGATGAAGTTCAACCGCGAAGAACGCCTTGCGCCCGCGCGCATCAACGCCGCCCTGGTCGGCGAGAAGCACGTCGAGATGGACATAGCTGAGTACAAAGCCAGCACAGGCATCGAGTACGAGAGCGTCGAGGCGATCCAGGCTGAGCAGGATGCACTTGCTGCTCAGCACGAGGCCGAGGAGCGTCGGATAGCTGATGATCAGGAGTCGGAGATGCGCCGCAGGCGCGAGGCACTGTTCCGCGACGACGAGAAGCCGCTAGTCGACGAGCACGGCATCACCACCATCGTCGATTCGGGCGAAGGCCCCGTGTGTTTCGGTGCAGGCCCGTCGACCAAGGGCTCGAAGCGGTAGAAGGCACAACGCAGATGGTGATGTGATAGTAAGGAAGGGGATACCAGGTGTCCCTGCAGCTACCTACCTACCTACCTACCTACCTATGCCCGGATAGATGCAAACGGATGGGACTGGGTTGGCTTATGTTTATGAGTTTTTGCGATGTTGCTTTGTACCAGTTTACTTTACTTTGCCTTTTTGCACCGACACTTTGCGTTTCTTGCTTCTTGTTTGTTAGTGCCTTGTTCTATCTTTCTTCCTGACATTACACCCAAAAAAAAAAAAATTTGAATAACATGCCCGAGACTCACAGTACAACGCAAATGCAATCCAATGAACAGCATATGAACACACAGAATCATATTTGCTCTTCGTCTCAAGTTAATAATACTCTTTTTTTATATCTCTCCCACACACATACACATACACGCATTCATAAACAGCCAGAAAGAAGCCCAAATTCCAGCGTATCATTAGAATCCCAAAAACACTCATCCGTCAAGGCATCAACCAACACCAAGGAAAATGGATATGACGACGACCCAGACAAAGCGGGGAGGGATGAGATCCAAGACCGAGCATCGAAGATCGCGAGAAAGAAAGAAGAAAAAAGAAATGGGGGAGGGGGGAACATAAAGCATAAAAGAGGCATGACTCGAAAAGAAGGAAAATAAGAGAAAACGATAGGAGGAAATGAAGCCCGTAAAAGAATAAACGAAAAGAAAAAAAGAAAAAAAAAAACAATAGAGGTATAAAGGATGAAGGTTGAAGAAGCCCGAATCAACCCAAGGGGGTGTCCTTCCCTATCCCTCTTGAAATCTGAGCCACCCAGCCAGCCTAACAACTCAGTAGCTTAGCAGCATATACACCTCAGTAGCCTCATATCTCAACAGCCCAACAGCTTAATGCTCCGGTGCCTGGTCGTCGTCCTCGGGCTGATCGAAAAGGAAGTTGGCAGCCAGCTCCTCGTTCTTGTCGCAAGCGAAATACGCCGTCATGGCCTGGTTAATATCGAAGCCTAATCGGCATAGCTGCAGTAGGTAGAAAAGATATTGGTTAGCACAGCCCATAGTGTTTGTCTGTCTCCCTCCTCCTATCCGCACATTGTACTCACTCTCTCAATCGCGTCTCTCTCATCAGGCGTCACCTGGATAGCCTGTGCACCAGGCGGCAGCGGCGCATCGTCGTCGACATCCTCGCCCAGCAAATTCAGGAATTGCTCAGGGTTGTTGGCAATCAAATGGGCCAGTTGCGGGTTGCCAGCTCCCAGTGTCTGAAGGATCTGCTCAAGCATCTGCGGCTGCTGCTGCACTACTTGCCGCAGCTGCTGGAACTGTGTATTGTTACGCAGGAAGTCAAGGTTACCAAATCCGCCAGCACCGCCAGCCGCAGCTGCAGCTGCAGTAGCAGAGTCCTGGCCACCGTGGCCGCCACCCTGGCGAGCCTGGGCGGCCAAGTCAAACAGGTTCACATTGTCAGTGTTGTCATCCGTCATGTTGGTGTCTTCGGGGGCTTCGGGGGTGGCAGCGGCAGCGGCAGCGGCAGCGGCAGTAGCAGCGGCTTCGGGGGCGGTAGCTTCTGCAGGAGTTGGGCGATGTGCGCTCTCGGGGATGCCCTATTGAGAAGCGAAAAGGATAAAAAGAAGGATTAGCCGGAGAATTCACCAGAGATGGTCAGATTCGGGGATGAGCCCGAAGATGATGGGCCCGATGAGACCAATTCAACTAATATCGCCGATTCCAAGCCAACAAGGGCGCTTTTCTCTCAAGTCCTCACTCACATTCAACAGGTACTCAACCGCACGGTCGGGGTTATTAAAGGCAGCTCGCATGGCGGCCTCAATCATACGACGCTCGAATCCCATGGCGAGCATGCCCTCAATAGCCTCCTGGTTGGCGGCGCCCACAGCCATAGCCGACGGGTTTGTGAATGACGGCGGAGCCGTTCTAGATGCCGGCGTCGGCGTTGCGGGCGCGCCAGCGCCAGCAGCAGACGATCTCTGGGCGGCAGGAGCGGCAGGGGTTGAGGCTGATGCGGGGCCCGGCGTGACCGCGACGGCGGCTTTGGCGGTTTTGGCGGCAGAAGCCGCTGCAGGCTTGGGCTCTTTGGGCTGGATTCGGGAAGAAACGAGTCAGCAATGTTGGCAGCAGTGGGACCGAGAGGATAATAAATGATAGTAGGGCAAAGCAAGCAGGCAAGGAAGGCCAATGAAGGAGACATCGAATCCTCTCTGCCTTGCTCAATGGATAGAGGGGCAAAGAGGGGCAAAGCATAATATACTGGCTGGAACTCACCTTGTTCACCATGCATACAACAAAGCCCTTTTCCTCAATATTATAGGCCTCAACCTTATCATCGTCTTTGAGAATTTTGCCTAAAGACAAAGGTTAGCTTAAGATAAAGCCCAGACTAGACACTATACCGCTGCCCAGAGAGAGCTCTGCTTACCAGAATAAATCAGCTTCTGGTGTTTTGGGTCCCAGCCCTTGTCGTTGGAAATCGCTTGCTTGAGATCGGCAACCTAGAAGAAGAATAGCGAGGAGCCGGCAATAGTCAGAAGCAGTATTCCCCGTAGACCAGACGCCAAGTTACTACAGAGAGGGAGGGGCGAGCCGCCGGGAAGCTGTAGGGGAAGGGGAGCATACCGAAATAGTTGGCTCAACCTCAAGCACGAACTTCTGCTGCTTGAGATCCTAGAGTCATGGCCAGTTAGAATAAGGGAAGATGCAGTCTCCAAAGAAGGCAGGGCATCCACCAAGACGGGCCCAGCAGAATAGAGAGAGCCATAGTCTCGTCGCAAGATAAGGGACATCGTTCCCAAGAAGGGCATAGCATACCTTGAACGTAATCTTCATGTTTAGGGAGGGGGAGGGGGTATGGCTTGGTAGTTTTGGGGATGCTGTTTAGAAGATTAAGAAGAAACGAAATTAAGAAGAGAACAAGAAGGCCGTGATGATCGAAGGTGGTTGTGGTTGTGGTGTGGGTTGGTGGAAACTGATGGGCAAAGAGGAGGAAGAAGAGAAGAAAAGAAATAATAAAATAATAAAATAATAGATTTATTTTATTTTTCTCAGCCTTCCACTATTTAGGCTTTTAGGCAGAGCTCAGCATTGCGTCTACTTGACCTGATGGGTCTAATGGGATGAGAGGGGAGAAAAGACAGGCACTGGGGCCTAACACCTGCGAGACCCTGGCAGACAGCGCCCGACAGCCTGGGGTAGCACTGGGTTTTAGGCGGTCTCAGCGGTAAGGGGAGGTCCCGTCGGCACCATAGTGCGAGCTACAGGGCCGCTTGGCGCTATAAAGCTAGCGGGACCATAGCACTAAGACACAGACATTCTAGAGGCCCGTTGCTATATTCTACAAGCAAGCTGACGCCGAAGCCCTCCCCTGGCCCTCAACCCTAGTGCCTCTAGCCAGCAGGGTGATGACGCACTTTGGAAAATCACGTGTACTGGATGGAGCAAGCCTGTGGCGCAGGAGGGTGTGGCAGTCGTCGTTTGGGACGGGCCGCTTGGGCAACTGTGGCAACTGTGGCAGTCCATACTACTCATACTTTACTCATACTTCACTCATACTTCTCTCATGCTTCACTGCCGGCGACTGATGTTGTTTATCTGAGCTTCAATTTAATACGCACCATCTTTCTAGCTACACATGAAAATCTATCTATCTACAACAAGGGGGAAAAGCGCTACTCTAGTGTAAATTTCAACTCAAAAAGTATGTACGGTGGACGGCGACTATGCGCAAAGCGCGATGCCAGGCCTGGGATGGGTATAAACAAGAGAAAGAAAGAGATGGAGATGGAAAATGACAACAGAAGGGAAAAGAAATGAAATGAAGTGAAAGGAAATCGAAAATGAAAACAGCCCGCCATGACACTTGCACCATCCGACGCCCGGCTTCGCCAGGGCCTGCTGCACCATTGCCCCGCTGGCTCAGTCTATGCTGATATGGATGGTCCGTCTCCATCTCTCTCCAGCTCCTTCTCACTGAGCTCATTTCTACCAGCCAACCCGTGGGGTAGCGAAGGTGTGCCAGTCGCACCGTGCTGCGATGGGTGTCCGCCATCCTCCTTTTCATCGGCAGCGTCGCCGCCCATAGAATCAACAGCGCCACGGCCTACAGCCGCCTGGCCGCTGGTGGATTCCTCGCTACTGCCCCCTCCGCTACCGCCGTTGCCCATCATCTTCTTGAGGAAAGCATCGGCTTCAGCCGCAAACTTGCACTTGAGCCGGATGCTCTCGCCGTATTTGTAGAATAGTATCGGACAAGGCAGGCAGGCAAGCGCTAGGAAGCCGGGAATAGACGAAGCCCAGTGAATGCCAAGGTCATCATACATGTCTATAAAAAAACGGGCGTGTTAGCAACTAAAACCAGCAGTTTGATCTGGGCTACCAAAAAAGAAAAGCAGTCCGACAAAGCATTCAAGCCCGGCAAAGAACACAAAGACCACGACTCACAAGTTGTAAACAGCGGGAACGCCGTGCCAAACAGCGACCGCAGCACACTGTTGGCCGCTAGCACTGACGCTGCGTAAATCACGTATGAGTCAACGAGATAGTTCAGCATCGACAGGAACACCAGCACCAGGCCAGCCGCAAACACCCCGCCACCCATAACACAGGAGATCCAGTGGATCGATGGGCTATTTGTCCACGCAAACCAAAACATGCCAATGGGAATCAAAAACGAGCCGATTATTGCTGGCACCAGCCGGTCCTCGGGGCGCGCCGCGCCTCGTGCATTGACAATGGCCATGTAACGTCGGTTATCCCATAGATAATACAGAGCTCCTGACATCATCCCGACTAGCACGCCAAGAAAAGGCAGCCCGCCGATTCCCTGAGACCAGCCCCGGTGCACCTGGAAAACAATTGGGTAGGCCGCAAAAAGCATGTACAGCGTGCCGTAAATGATGGCGATGTAGACCGATGTCAGCGACACAATGGGCTCGCGGAACATGAGCGCCCATGGGCGCACCAACGCCACCTTGAACTCCTCAGTGACCGTCTTGCGTGGACGTATCATGTCAAGCTTGGAGGTGTATACTTTGCCTGTTAGCTGGCTCAGTTTCGTGGCACGCTTGCGCAGCAACACCGGCGAATAGGTCTCGGGCACCATGAGCACAACCATAATCCACACAATGCCGGTGAAGATACACATGAGAGCCTCGAGCCAGCGAAAGCCACTAGACTGGCCCAAAAACCCGCCAACAATAGGACCCAGCGACGGGCCCATGAAAGGTGCCAGTGCAAACACGGCCGTAGCAGAGCCACGCTCCGAGGCCGAGAACATATCAGCAATGACACCGCCTGAGTTGGTCATTGTTGACGCGCCGAAGCAGCCACCTAAGCAACGCAAAATCACCAGCGTGGCCATGTTCTGCGAGGCGATAGACCCGCCGAGAAAGGCAGTTAGGCAAAGATTGGTGCCAAAGAAGACAACCTGGCGGCCGTAGAGCTCGGACAGGGGCGCCCAAAGCATTGGTCCGATGGCAAAGCCGAGAACAAAGAGAGAAACACCCTACACGCAAAGAGTCAGTATAAACACGCCTGGAGTTCGAGAGAGGCACTGGGGACTTACCAGGATGGCAACCTCCTGGCTCACGTCAAATTTAGCAATGACCTGGCGCACGCCGCCCGAGTAAGCCGCGGAGTCAAAGGCTACGGAAAAGGTCGCCAGGGCCACCAGCAGGGTGATGGCCCATTTGCGAGTGTGCGAGAACTGTTGCGGATTGTGGGGGTCGACAGGCAGCCAGTCAACGACAAACGGACTCTCGGCCGTGCCATCACCCGGATACTTATGCTGCAACACGGCATCACTGACACCATGCGGCTTGAGAAGCACATTCCAATGGGAGTATCGCGGGGCATGGGGCTCCTGGTTTTCAAGATCGTGGTGATTAGAGCCGGTGCCAGCCTCGGCACTGGCGTTTATTGTGGAGCTTGAAGACTCCGCCATATCTCTGAGTGCGTGTATGGAGCGCGTATCTTGGTATGGCGTGTGTGTGTGTGCGTTTATAAAAGGGAGAGGAGAAGAAGAAGAGCGAGTATATATACGTGTGTGTGTGTGTGCCGCGTGGTGAGAGGTGTATCGTTGTGTGAGCACGCGTGTCTCTATGCACTCCAAAGTCAAGGCCTGGCCTTTGGAGGAGTAGATATTAAAAGTTATTCCGACTAACCAACAAGTTATACGAGTCGCAAGAATGGTGCCAAGAGGCGAGGAAATATAGACAAACCCCCCAAGAGAGAAACAGACAAGAAGATGAGTGGGAAAAGACCCCGGGATTAGAAGGGTAACAGGAGGAGGGTTGTGTATGTTATATACGTACTACAAGGTAAAAGCTCACAGAGAACGAGAATTGCAAGCTAATCCGTGTTGGTATTGTTTGTTAGTTTCTACCCATGCATATTCTTTTTTCTTTTTTCTCTTTCTTTTTCTTTTTCTTTCTGTTCCCTCTTCCTTTGCTCTGCTCGTTATGGCAACAGGAGCGAGCTATAGCGGAAGTGGGCTTTGCAGGCTCCGAGGAGCCGGAAAGTCTTCCCTTATAGGGGCGAACGCAAGCAAGCATGGGCCGCCATTTTGAGAGGGCGTGTGTTTTATTTCCTTTCTTCTTCCAAGGCTTGGCTGCTTCGACCGTGCTTCTTTCTTTCATTCTTTTTTTCCCACTACGTTTTGGCAAGGGAAGCATAAAGGGAGGGGGAAAAGAGCGGCATCGCTTAAGAGGCAAGACATGAGAACAAGAAGACGAGGGAGGGGCGTGTGACGAAAGGATTGGTATTAAATCAGGTGGGCGGGCTTGCAGCGAGCGGCCCAAACCCGCCAATCTTCTGCCTGTCTCTGTCTTCCACGTCTACTCCGTAGCCGGTGCCCATTCTAAGGGCAAGAAGAGAGGAAGAAGGAGGGCGGCTAGTCTTTTTAGTGGACAAGGGTGGATCTTCGTCATATGAGAAAGAGCAATGGAATGGCACATGTCTTACAGCACACGAGAGCGCAGAGACAAGACAGAACACTAGAAAGAAAAAAGCATGACAAGAAAGACGAAGGATAGTAAGAGCCAGAGACACAGGGGGGGGGGGGTGGGGGTGCGTCTGATAGCTACTAGGCTTACTGCTACGCCATGCTACTGATGCTATTGGCTGCTACTGACATTCCCGCTTGTCACCAGCCCAACTCCGCAAGGACCAGCTCAGCAACAGGGAGCGGAGTTCGCGATTAAGCCGAGATTTGGGCCCGAGCAAAGCTGGACACGTTCTTTCTTGTCCAACAAAAGCTTAATACGACAAACAGTTAGGACGTTAGGTTTGCTGAAAAAGCGAGTCCGTTGCAACTTGTTGTTGCAGTCCATGAAGGGACGTCTTTTTGCTTGGGCTTTTGGTAGAGCCAGGCGATGGTCACGGCCTTTTAGGTTTGGAATGGTATGGTGGCTTTGCCCATCCCATCCCACCCCATCCTATCCCATCCCCTTGGCGCATTGGTCATTTCTGTCATGGCGTAGCTGCGTGGCAGTGGGAGGGAGAGAGAGATAATACAGGACTGTGTGTTGTCATGCACCATTATATGCCTATCCTCCCCCCTCCTTTCCTCCCTTGTTCATCATTCACATTATTATCACTCTTTCAAGTCACACCTATATCATTAATTACTACTATATACATTATTATATCATTTTTTATATATTTACTTATGTCTCTCTATATTTTTCCTTTTCACTCTTTATGTCTCTTTTTTACATC